>CAWZYM010000514.1:0-38419 GCA_963966185.1 Rhabditoides inermis | reverse complement strand
CCCCCTCTCTCTCACCTTCCCTCTCTCTCTCACCCTCTCTCTCCCTCTCTCCCCTCTCTCTCTCACCCTCCCTCTTCTCTCTCTCTCTCTCTCTCTCTCTCTCTCTCTCTCTCTCTTCTCTCTCTCCCTCTCTCCCCTCTCTCTCACCCTCCCCCCTCTCTCTCACCTTCCCTCTCTCTCTCACCCTCTCTCTCCCTCTCTCCCCTCTCTCTCACCCTCCCCCCTCTCTCTCACCTTCCCTCTCTCTCTCACCCTCTCTCTCCCTCTCTCCCCTCTCTCTCTCACCCTCCCTCTTCTCTCTCTCTCTCTCTCTCTCTCTCTCTCTCTCTTCTCTCTCTTTCTCTCACCCCCTCCCCCTCCAGGTCGTCTTCCTAGCGGTGCGTGCCTACTTCTTCCTCTGTCTCATTGCTCGTCAGAGTGTCACCATCGACGGCAAGGTGCCGAGGACGGCAGTCCGGTGAGTTTTTTTTTTTATGTTCACCACTGCGGGGTCCTGCACTGATGATGCCTCAGCAGGCAGTAGACCCCCCGCAGTGGTCGCTATCAGATAGTACTTTTAGTAGTCAACTAGTCTTGAAGTAATTCTACTTGTAAGCCTGTCTGCAGGTTAAAGGGTCGGAAACAGGATTCCGTCATGTGTCTAGCTATTATGTTCTACTATCTGTTCTCCTATCTACTATGAAAAACCCTCATTGTTTGTTTGTTTGTTTGTTTTTTTCTACTCGTGTTACTTCACGTTGTGTTTATATCTTACTCGTATTTCTGCTACTGTTTCTTATGTATGTAATTCTATTTGTATTTCTTTCCTGCCCAGCCTATAAAAGGCAATATTTGACAATTGTATTGTATTGTACATGTTTTGTTGTGTACTATATGTTGTTTTACTTGTCTTTCTTTCTTTTCTCACCGTTCACGGCGAGACCCGCGCTCTCATAAGTGATACCTTGAGAGCGCACCCCCTTCCTAAGTGATACCTGGAAGGACGTTCCTAGTATCTTCGTAAGTGATTACCTCGAAGAGAACAGGAACACCTCTAAGAATTCTTTCTTATTGCTATCATTCTTTCTTTTTTCTTGGAGGAGCCAACCTCTCCATAAGTGATAACTTGGGAGAGGAGGGCATATCATTTATATGAGAAAAAATCTCACCTTTATGTTACTTTGTTTCTATGATATTTTCAACCTGTTATTAAATACTTCTTTTGTTTAGTGTTTGGTGATTGGAGTCATTTTCTATCCGTTCTTCTTCATTCAATATACCGTCTTTCTGTTATTCTTCCGAGAGGGCTCATGTGGTCCGGGCCCCTTACAGTCTATACTTCCTGTTATTCTTCGGTTGCATAAACCACCTTCGATTGACGTTTGGGTAGTACGGGGAAAACCAGGCAAGGGTATAACCCGTCTACCCTCTAGACTCTTTCGTCGTATTTCGGTGCCTATTTAGGTGTCCCTGCCGTAAAAGGGTTTCTGCCTTTCAAATTCCTGCTCCTAATCCAAAAACCAAACCAACACGTAAACCATCTTTCTCCACTACCAGTGACTCCTATCTAGTTAAACGCCAGAAGGGCAAAGTTTTGCTAGTCAATGGTCATTCTTCAAACAGCAATGTGAGTACTAATTGTCCGAACACTAAATGTCTTATCTGTCCACAGGTTGATCACTCTGATCAAATATATTGTTATGCTACTAATTGTTATGTAACTACTCTTAGAACGCCCAGTTGCAGTTGTCTTACAACAAATGTGATTTATTGCATTACTTGTCATCAATGTGGCGTTCAATATGTAGGCATGACACAACGTAGATTCTTGGATCGTATGCGTGATCACAAAACTAAGATCAATCAGAAGAAAACCGATGTACCTCTCTATCGCCATTTCAGTCAAGCTGGCCATTCGTGGTCAACTACTTCTCTCACTATTCTAGAAGTTATCGAGAAGGTGCATACTGGTAACAAAGCACTTAGTGAAGAACGTGAAGATTTCTGGATCCGTACCCTTGTTACAGCATATCCTGTTGGCCTTATTGACCAAATCAAGGGATATGAAACTATTACACGTTCTCACATTCGTCCATTCGATAAGAAATCTTATCCATTTTTCAACTTCCGCCCACGGACGCACCGCCGACCGAATCACCGCCGTGGTTCGGGACAGGGCGGTTCGTGCACTGATCAGACGGCACTGCTCAAAGCAGTCAACACTGCCAGTTGGTATGAGAGCTATCGCAATGTCACGTCTATGTCTAATAAATCTAAAAATGTGCTTATGTCATATTTCTTAGAGAATCGTTCTGTTCATAATTTGTTGGGGCTTGAAATTCTCTTGGATGTTTACTATTGGTCTATTGAACCTGCCACTAATAATGCTAACAAAGAATCTTTAAAGAATTTTGTATTCTTGAAGATTCCTTATCTGTGTATGGACATGGAGACTCTCGGAATGTTCTCTCTTTTCAATTCTGCTCCTGTTTTACGTCTTCTTAATTCATACAACCGTAAAGATAAGCAGAAGATCCGCGTCACTCACTTGGCTACTGACCGTTTGAGTAAATATGTTGTGAATCACAGTCGTGTTATTCGCGAGTACAGGGGAGACAAGCCAGTCCCCCTAGACTCCATTCCTTGTTTTTGCCGAAATGCAGAGTTCTCTTCCTATTGTGATCCTCATCATGGACATGTCATTACAGGTGATCTTGAGATCATCTCTAACGACGCTCTTAGATCGTTCATGAAGAAAGGTGCCAATATGAGAGTGTCTAATTTAAATCTTTCTTTTTCTTCTATCATGTCAGTTATCCATTCATCTATCTCAAATATGCTTCAAAGTAACCAAACTCGTTTGTCTATTTCTGATCGCAATTTGCCCGTTCTTACTGGTAAAATTTATGACTGTGTACGTATTAAGTTGGAGATGCGTATTGCTTGTAAGCGTTTCAACCCAGTGACTAATTTCAAATCTCTTACTAAAAATGTACATGATAAGTTTACTATCACAACTATTGACAAAGCTTCTAGTAATTTTGTAGTGATCTGTAAACGTCTCTATGTTTCTTTCTGTGATGACGAGCTTGGCATCAATTATGGTAAAGCTTCTGGTAACACCATTTATAAACTTTATAAAGGTAAAGTTGATTTATTGTACGACCGCCTCCTGTATTTATCAATATTTGGTGCTGACAAAGTCATTCTTCCTAATATTTATGGTGTTCCTAAACTCCATAAAAATCCTGTAAAATGTCGTTTTATCACTGCTGCTCGAGAATGCATTACAAGAGGGCTCTCTAAGGAACTGCAAGTAGTCTATAAACATTTTGAATCGCATTTGCGAAATATGTGTCGTGTAAGTGCCTCTCGATGTGGACACAAACAGTTCTTTTCCATTACAAATGCTATGAAAGTGTCGGATTTTCTTCGCACCATTCCTAATTGTAATCTATCTATGTATTGTGCTGATTTTGCTAGTTTGTTTACTAATCTGTCTCATGACCTTATTCTACAGAAAATGAAAACTTTGATTAGTATGTGTTTCATGAACAGTGGAAAACAAAACACTTGCATCACATCTGCTAAGTATTCCACTTATACTAATGATCCAGTCATGTCTTCGTCAGACAAGACAATTTTCTCTCCCAATGACATCTATAAAAAACGGAATTCCTAGTAAAGAATGCATATGCACAGTATGGCTCATTTATTTTCAAACAGGAGAAAGGCGTCCCCCAAGGCGGGAATGCCAGCCCTCTCCTCGCGTCTCTGACTCTCAGTGTTTTGGAATATGAGTACAGTATACGTAAGCCTACTATTTGCAAGAATCCGAAATTCCAGGTGTTCAGATATGTTGATGATATTTTGATTTTCTATGAGAAGAATTCGGATCTCTCTTCATTTCTGAAAGCCTATAATCCTAGCAAATTGAAGTTGGAACAAACCAATTCATCTGTCAACGAAGCACATTTTCTTGATATTTCCATCACGTTTGATAGTAAGTGGAACGTCACTCTTTATAATAAGACCGATGATTACTCGTTCAATGTGCATCGATTCACTCACAGTGAAAGTACTACTAGTCGACAAATTTGTTATGGTAATTTAAAGTCAGAAACACTTCGCATTGTTCGTAATTGTACTGATGTACCCACTATGCTTGTCAAACTCGAAAGTCTATTTGTTACGTTTTGTAATCTAGGTTTCAAAGCTACAACGGTCAAATCTGTTCTCCTTAAATATTGTTTCCGTAAACGTGATATCCGCACTTCTCTTAATTTGTTCAATTCTACTAATCGCAAGAAACTTATTGATACTGTCTATAGGTTTTAATACCTTCCGCAGATTTTGTTTGTTTGTTTGTTTTCTTCCTAATTTCTCATTCATCTCTATGTTTCAGGTCTTCCCTATTACATGTAATTTTACAGTCTCGCTTTTATGTTCACCACTGCGGTCCTGCACTGATGATGCCTCAGCAGGCAGTAGACCCCCCGCAGTGGTCGCTATCAGATAGTACTTTTAGTAGTCAACTAGTCTTCAAATAATTCTACCTGTAAGCCTGTCTGCAGGTTAAAGGGTCGAAACAGAATTCCGTCATGTGTCTAGCTATTATGTTCTACTATCTGTTCTCCTATCTACTTTGAAAAACCCTCATTGTTTGTTTGTTTGTTCGTTTGTTTGTTCGTTCGTTTGTTTGTTTGTTCGTTTGTTTGTTCGTTTGTTTGTTCGTTTCTGATCAACAAACAAACGACGTGTACTTTGTTCGCTACTTTCCTTTCGTCCGCTGTGGCCCTGCACTGATGAGCGTTCAGGCAGTAGGCCCACCACAGTGGATGTTCTTATTTCGATTCTATTATTTAGTCAGTAACTCTAGATATAGTACGTTGATGTAGCCTGTCTGCAGGATAATGGGCCGAAACAGGGATTCTGTTTCTTATTTATTTGTGAACTACTTTATCTGCTTTGTCAATTCCTCATTGTTTGTTTGTTTGTTCGTTCGTTTGTTTGTTTGTTTGTTTGTTTGTTCGTTTGTTTGTTCGTTTGTTTGTTCGTTTGTTTGTTTGGTCGAAACAGGGTTCCGTCGTGTGTCTAGCTATTATGTTCTACTATCTGTTCTCCTATCTACTTTGAAAAAACCTCATTGTTTGTTCTTGTTGTTGTTCTCGCAACGGAATTGTAACAACATTTCGCGCAGAGTGAGTGTGTATTTTGGATGTGAAACGTGTTGTAGCGGGGTTCTGTGACATGTGAAATATTGGTATGCGACGCGAGAGTTTTCGCCAGCAAAACATCCGTTTTATGCGCGAGATTGTGGATTGACTTTTTAATTTTTTGAACAGATCACAATGTGCTTTTCGTAAAAAAATTGTTTTGGAATGTTTCTTTTTTTATAATAAATATTAAAATTTACATCATATTTTCCAGATCTACCCGTTCGTTCCGTTTCTCATGACCGCCCTCCAATTCATATTCTACATCGGATGGATGAAGGTGAATTTTTGAATCATTTCTTTCATTATGATACAATGTATTGAGATACCAAAATGAAGTTCGGTGAATATTTTATTGTTTAGATAATTGTAGCATTATTATTTTAGTCCTTAACCTCTCGGAGTCGCGCCTACGGCGCTCCTCCTCCTGGTATGCGAGGATGTTTTCGCAATCACATGCCCTCGCTGAAGAAAGTGCAAACCCGGCGTGTTTCACATGCTGGCGGCGGCTGGGCTATATAAGCGGCGCATGAGCGTCACTTACAGACAGACGGACGGACAGGCCGTTTTCTAAATATTAGGATGATGACAAACGACATTGTTGTCACATCGTGCAAGATCATTTTGTTTCATGAGTGAAGCGTATGGTTCAAGATGGGAGTTCCTATTTTAAATAAGTGTTGTTTAATCTGATTGTATGAAACATTCATATGTTATTGTTCTGTTCACGCAGTCCAATACACCGTACGCTTATAATCTACCGTTTTCTTTTCAACATACCGTACCCTCTCAGGTGGCCGAGTCTCTCATGAACCCAATGGGAGAGGACGACGACGACTTTGAGTGTAACTTCCTCGTCGACAGGAATCTCTCGGTGGGTACGGTACTCAGTTCTCAGTAAGATACTAGATACTGTAAGTTTATGAATTACTGTAATTAGCAATTTGATTACTGTCGAGTATTATCGTACTCATCCCAGGTTGGTCTCGCGCTGGTCGACGACTTGTATGGTGACATACCGCAACAGGTGAGAGGAGGGGGGGGGGAAGGGGGAGCAAGAAGAAAAGGAAGAGAAGTATATATAGTTCTATGTTCGCAATAAGTTGCGCGCGGTGGGGTAGATCAGAGAAAGACGGAGAGTCAGATCTTGGCAATAGCGCGCTAAACAAGAGAGGCAGACGGTTATGGCACCGTATTTCGAACTGCAAGCGAGGTAGAACTAAAACTATCGCTCTGACGCCGAAGGATACGAGAGAGAGAGAGAGAGAGAGAGAGAGTCATGTTCATGTATCATGTTGTCATGTATACGTTTCACGTATTGCATATGCCTCTTTACGTTTGTCTGATACAATGCACGTTTTTCCGCTGACCACTTCCCACTATATATTCGTTTGCAAAAAAAACTTCGAAACGAGGGAGAGATAGACAAACAGAGAAAAAGAAATAGAGAGACAAACAGACAGGCACAGACAGACAGAGAGAGAGATATAGAGTGTGAGAGAGAGAGATAGAGATAGATATACAGACATACAGAAATTCACCCCTCCCGGATGTAGGACGTTCCCTCCACAATTTTTAGTTTGAGTGCAAAGGACGATTCCTCCACCACCATGAACGATTCCTCCACCTACCATGAACGATCCCTCCACTTTGATAGGACGTTCCCTCCACTTTAAATTTAGGCGTTTCACTTCTAATGTGTGACGTTTGAACGTTCTAATACATTATTTAGCCATAAATAATGCTCGTAATAATGCCTAGAAACTTTTAAAATGTTTGCTCATAGTCACGGTTATCACTCATCTCTTTCCTTCCACAAAGAGCCATGCACGAGCCAACCTGAAGACATACATTCTACCACAATGGAACACATCATTCAGCATAACTATTTATTTAAGTCAGCACTACGTACAAACAATGTAATAATATGCTAGTTTGTAAAGCATCTACATCGGGTTTTTTCAACATGTTAGCCAAATCCCGCTGCCGCATTACGATAACATTGTTCAAGTAACGCATCAACACAAGTAGAGAATTTTGTGAATCTTTTCGCGCGTCGTACGGGCTTCGGAATAGAAACTAACATTACCGCACTTTCTTGCAGCAACTGTATTCTCCAACTTAACTTTTCAACAAATTCAATTAACAAATGATTTCCATAAGTGACTGCATTCTCGGATAATGTTTTACGGTATTCTACGGAGCTATAGCACAGCTGTGTGGGTTAACAATATTTAATTTCTACTTTATCAACAAACCAAAAAAACAAGCCTATGGCCTATGGCCCATATCCCATATGTAGTTATCTTTCGCGGATTGCTATATGCTAACGAATCACTGCCAGACATGAATCAGGGTTCTATACTGATATCGGATATACCATACTACGATACCCTTACAATTAGTATCGGACGAACGATTGAACCACACTTAGGAAATTTACATTACTAATCTGAACAATTATGCTACTTTGAAAATATCCTGACCCTTATAGTATTATAATCCTATCGTATTCTAAACGGAAACAAGAACGGATTGAAACGCGAACGTCTTTTGTGCATGAAGTCATCATATGATCAAAACATTACTTTGGAAATATTTACTAGTGAACAGATTGTCACTAATGGTGTAAGATTAGTTTTAACTTATATAAGTACTTTGATTCTCGTTTATAATAGACTCGCACTTAGCTCAGGATTTTTCGGTGAAAACATTATCGTGGATTTTGAACATACAGTATACTGAACGAAATGCACAGCAGATTTGTGGTGCTATTCGTATCTCCGTTCCACTGACTCTCTCACATCACCACGTGGCGTAAAGGTAACGCTCTCGCTTTGCAAGCAGCGGTTCAAATTTGGCTACACACGCAAAGTTTTGTCAAAATGAAAACATCGTCCAACGCGTTCTGATTTTTGTCTAACCACTCTAATGTCTCTCGTGAAAAGAGTGAAACTATACGAGGTGTGAATGTTGTTGTTTGTCTTCATTCTTCCACTACTCACACTCAGTTCTGATATCTTTCAGACAAACGGGCAGATGAATATTTAACTCATTTTCTATTAATTATGATATCTTCATATCCGTTTTACAAGTAGCGACATCGCGAATACGATATCGTTTCTCTGGTTGGCTCGCGCATGGGCCATGGCTCCTAATGGAAGGAGAGAGATTTGTGAGATGTGATCACTAACTATGAGCAAACGTGGTGAAAGTTTCTAGGCATTATTGAAGTTCATTATTTATGGCTAAATAATGTATTTGAACATTCAAACGTTACACATTAGATGTGAAACGCCTAAATTTAAAGTGGAGGGAACGTCCTAGCAAAGTGGAGGGATCGTTCATGGTAGGTGGAGGAATCGTTCATGCTAGTGGAGGACCATGCAAAAGTGGAGGACCTTGCAAAAATGGAGGGAACGTCCTACATCCCCCCTCCCCTCATAGACCAAGGACGTGTTCTGGTCGGAGCGTTCTGTGGAGCCGCTCTATTCTGCCGACACCGCCAACAAGCCCATCTTCCCGCAAGTCGGAAGTGCCGCCCAGTACGAGTGAGTTTGTTTACTAGTTGTGTTTGTTTACTAGTTGTGTTTGTTTACTTGTTAGTAGTACGAGTCAGTGTGTTTACTTTTGCTAATCTGTTTTGTTGTTGTAAAATTAGTGACTTCTACTTTTCAAACTCGCCGCACAGTACGAGTCAGTTTTTTTTAATTCACAATTCCGCAATCCACTCACTCCACAGGGAGTGCGTGGGGAGATGGGATTGTTTATTTGTTGCTTGTTTACTAGTCGAAACGAGTGAGTAGTTTGTTATGTTTGTCAAATTGCATCCATACATATATTGTTGACGTTTACAATTTGCATTTCAAACACAAGTCGTGAAACGTATTATCGTTTTTTTTTCGAGAGAGAGAGAGAGAGAAGGACCGTTTATACTACACAACGCGTCAACTTGACGCGCTGCGTCAAGCGTCAAAAATGACGCCTCGCGTCAAGAATTTTGACGACTCGCGTCAAGAACTTTGACGCGTCGCGTCAAAATTTGACGCGTTGAGTCAAAGTGACATCACTTTTCCTTTGTTTTTTTGACGCCTCGCGTCAAATTTTGACGCGGGGCGTCAAAGTTCTTGACGCGAGGCGTCAAAATTCTTGACGTGACGCGTCAACTTTGACGCTTGACGCAGCGCGTCAAGTTGACGCGTTGTGTAGTATAAACGGTCCTAGAGAGAGAGAAAAGTTAGTTCGAAAGACTTCCGAATGAATAGCTTCCGTACTATTCCGCTTGGGTCATCGCATCCGCACAATCCTATAGTGGGCCCGCAAATGAATTCCCATCTTTTCACGAGAGACATTAGGGTGGTTAGACAACGATCAGAACACTTGGGATGATATCGGTTTATCGATTGCAGCCCCGACGTGGACGAGGTGGTGATGATGCCGCACATGGCAGCGGGGGCGGAGGAGGACGGGGAGGACGGGGAGGATGGGGACCTGGAGAGCGACCGGCTGCTGCCCAGGGGGGTGTCGGTGAGTGGAGGGGGGAGGGGAGGGTCGGGCACATGCAACCTGTCACCTGTCTCCGCCACGAGTTCACGCCAAGCGGTGTGTTTCTAAGGTTGTAGCGGTCAGTCTCTTGCTCTTCGAAACTCCTTCGATACTGACTTCGAAACGTCTTCGAAACACGACCAAACCGCGTGTTTCGAAGGGGATCAGGCACATCGAACCTGTCACTTGACGAGTTTTTGATGGGTGGTTGTATAGGGGAAACAGAATGATCACGAGTATCTTCATCACACCGAGCGGTGTGTTTCCAGCCAGTTTGAGAGAGGTTATGGGAGTGTGGAAGACTATCAGCAGGCGTTGTAGCGTGGCGCCAGCTGTCGTGGAGTGAGATAGCAAACGTGGGTGCAGAGTGCAGATGATATCGAAGATCGTGAGTAGAGGAAGAGTGTGCTATCTGTCCTGACCATGAAGAGAATGAGGCACAGAGTGACTAGTACTAGAGTGACTTCACCGATATCTACTTTTTTTAAAATTTGAAACGTTTTCGATGTTGGAGATACTACGTTTCAGAATCAGAAATCAGAATATTTATCTCGAATCAAGTAGCACGGTACAATTATGTAAATTACGGCAAGGTTACGGTAAAATACAGTAATGCAGCGCCTACTGCGAGTCCCAATAACACGGATTTCGGTAGTCCCGAGGATGCGTACGGGCTATTGGTGGTGCATGTCATCCCCTGCTTGCGGCTTCTGGGGAAGTTTCGATCTCGGCGGCGGAAAATCCGTGCTTCAACGATCGATCGCGAAGAGACGTCTCCGAAAGTTTCATCGTCTTCGAGGATTCCTCTCCAGTCTCAATGCCGTAGATGTAGAGAGTAGCAAAAGCGAATACCAGTCCAGTTAGTGTCCTCCGCCGCACAGCATTGTTCAGGGGTCGGGGGAATAATACCCGTTTATTCATAGCGTGTGTATCACAAATAATGTTATTCTAATCTGAATCCGATGTTTTGCAGGCCGTGTGGAACTAATGAACATTAGATGTGCATGTTATGTCATTACAATCTGTCCTTGGCTGGAACAGTGCGGCGCGAGTCCTGACTGTTCATGGTAGATAGGCGTGAACATCGCGAAGTGGCCAGTTTCGGATGCGAGGCGTGGTAGAAGATCTTGAAAGACTGCCGCCGCCGATGGTAGGGCTCTCAGAGGGTGAGAGTGGGTTCACGCGCCCCACCGGGAGGTAGTGGAATTCGGTAGAACAATTGCCCACGAGGGGAATCGAACCAGCGACCGTTCACTTAGCAAGCTGTGACGCTATCCACTTGGCCAACCCGGCCCCATTTCATTGTCAATTATTGAATATAATTAGTAATGCCATTATATAAATTGTAGTAAGACGCTCGTCTCACTCTTCATCCATCAGCTAAATACGAAGAACAGTCTTTATTCACCTTCTGATGTTACGGCAAGTATGACACTGACTATCTATCAGCTACGTTTCCTTATCTGTCTTCTACTCTCCTATTTACCCGGGTGACAAAATAAACTTTTTTTCAGATCGTCTCCGTGAACCGCGGCTCGCGCACCGCCCTCGGCAGCCGGGCGAGTCTCGCCAGTAGGAGCAACAGGGGATTCATCGACTCCATCAAGAGCAAGTTCAAGGGGTACGCCGGCTGTGCTGTCACTCTGTCTCTGTCTCTGTTTCTGTCTCTGTCGGATGTTAGACAGGATCGGAAAAGAATGATTGCCTCTCCTAGCCTATTCTAACCCATTCTGACTTGATCTTACACTTAGTGGTGCACCATGGTGCCGTTGCTCACCCTTCTCCGGATACGAGTTTGTCTCGTCTAGTTACCCCTTTCAGTGACCGGAACGACATTGCGAAGATGAACTTCTCGAGCATGTCGCGGCCACACAATCTGGGTATGAGCAAGCAGTCACTCAACGAGAGACCGACCATTGAGGTGGGGAGAGAGAGAGAGAGAGAAAGAGGGAGAGAGGGGGGGAAGGAGAGAGGGAGATAAAGAGCGGGTCGGAGGGGTGGAGAGGAGCCAGAGACATGGACTAGAAATATATGTATGCGTTTGATGTATGTTTCACACAGTGATCATGCCTCAGTCAGGTAACAATGTACAATCACAATAGGAACAATGTACAATCACAATACACTTTTCGACAACTGTTTGAAAAAAACACATTATCGTTTGCATAAATTCTCCTAAATTGATTGATGTAATACGGTAAACAAATGATCTTTTTGCACTGTTAAATTAAATAAATTTGTGACCTGCGTTCACACTAGTTGCGAACAAGACACACGTTTTCCTGAATCATTATGTAATGAATTCTTAAGTGATCAATATGAATTGCGAATAAGAAATAAGATGTACAAACAAGTTTCCTATTTATCATTTATCGATTGATTATTGATTTGTCTCATCAGGTGATCGGCGGTTCGTCGATCGATCTGATGCAGCACAACGTGGAGCACGAGACGCGCGGCGAGCTCCTCACCCCCGATACCGGTGAGTGCTGTTATTGATTTATGGATTGATGATCGACTAGCCTGGAGCTTACTACTAGTAAACTAGTTCATGACACTTTTACTACTAGTAAACTAGCAAAAAAATCACTACCTAGTAAACTATCTAGTAAACTAGCTAGTAAAAGTGGGAATTTTCACTATCTAGTATACTAGGTAGTAGACTAGCTAGTAGAATTTTACAATTTTACTACGAGTAAACTAGCTAGTAGACTAGATAGTGAAAATTAAGTTTTACGATTTTTACATATATTTTTGTAATTACTGAATACGTATTTTTTGCGTGTGTTCGTTTCAAACATAGTACATGTAATTTTGAGTATTCTTCGAATACTAAATCGGGACCGAAGTGTTATTTTATAAAAAAAGGTCCTAGCACGATTGTGCATACACTACAGAAATGCAAATCTCACTATTAATAAAAAAATTCGAAAAATTGTGTTTGTTATTTTTGTTGTTGTTGTTCGTTGTTGTTTAGACGTATTTGTTCTATATTGATGACGAAATAAGGGGACTCTTTGTAAACATGTATTTGTAAAACGCATATGTATATGTACGTGCGTTTTGTATGTTTCGTACGTTTCAAAAAACGTGGTACCAAAAAAATAATTTTTTTTTGAATTCAGGTCGTGTTTTTTCGTTTGTCATTTCTTTCTTTTTTTATACAAAAAACTTTTCCAGTCACAATGGCTCGTCGAGGGAGAAACCTTCGGAAGCGAGCGCGCCTCGCGCTGTCAGAAGGTGAACATCACCAAGATGCTCACAGGTGGGGCATGTTCTGTGTGTTATCATTTGTTATTATGTTTTCATTTTAATTTTGTGTTCTTTTTTTCAAATTTGAACGTCTGGTAGCATACAGTGTACTATTCGATTAATTTCAGCTGTGAGTCGTCGGACGGGACTATCGACTACATGGAGAATGAGGATAACGTCTCTGATGATTCTCTATCATTTTCTTCTCAACATTCGCATTTCGAGTGAGTATGTTTTGTTCATTTGGTAGTGTTTATAGTGGGTGTGTGGAATATTTTATTAGTTTGAGTTGTCTTCGAGTTATTTATTGTTTGAGTTATCTTTCAAAAAAAAATCACGTTTTTGAATAGTAAATGATAGTTGGTTGCTTTTGTTTATCAGCATGATTCCGACGTATAATGATGGCATCATGGTTTATCTGGTAGCACACACAATCCTACCATCTAAAGTGGGGAATTTGGGCTCTGCTGGAACTTTTGCGTGCGTTTCCTGACTGTTCTTAGTAGTGCATGGTGCGTCAACGCGAAGTATTAGTGGCAGTCTTTGGTCTTTGCGCTTCAGTTCAAATGTACTTACTGAATACTTGTGTTTCTCTAGAAATGAAAGAACACTTTAATATATAGATTTTGTTTTGTTTTCTACTATAATTTAGTTTTTCTAGAGGCGGAGAAGCCGAAATGGAACTCGGAGAGGCTGAGCCCGACGCAGCTTCGAGTGGTGACGACGGGGACTCGTCTGATGGAGGATCTGTGAGGTGGGCTCTCGCTCTCTCTCGCTCGCGCGCGCTTTCTCCCTCCCTCACTCACTCACTCATTCACTCACTCACTCACTCACTCACTGTTGTGCGCGAATGTAGCATTATTACGTTACATTAAATAGCTATTGTAAACTCTGTTTGTTCTTGCATTCATGTATTGTTCTGTGATATTGAACATATGTAATGATGTTGGTCAAAGTTCTCTCTCCTCTCTCCTCTCTCCTCTCTCCTCTCTCCTCTCTCCTCTCTCCTCTCTCCTCTCTCCTCTCTCCTCTCTCCTCTCTCCTCTCTCCTCTCTCCTCTCTCCTCTCTCCTCTCTCCTCTCTCCTCTCTCCTCTCTCCTCTCTCCTCTCTCCTCTCTCCTCTCTCCTCTCTCCTCTCTCCTCTCTCCTCTCTCCTCTCTCCTCTCTCCTCTCTCCTCTCTCCTCTCTCCTCTCTCCTCTCTCCTCTCTCCTCTCTCCTCTCTCCTCTCTCCTCTCTCCTCTCTCCTCTCTCCTCTCTCCTCTCTCCTCTCTCCTCTCTCCTCTCTCCTCTCTCCTCTCTCCTCTCTCCTCTCTCCTCTCTCCTCTCTCCTCTCTCCTCTCTCCTCTCTCCTCTCTCCTCTCTCCTCTCTCCTCTCTCCTCTCTCCTCTCTCCTCTCTCCTCTCTCCTCTCTCCTCTCTTCTCTCTCCTCTCTCTCTCTCTCTCTCTCCTAATTAAGATTAAGGTAATTAAGATTATAAGTACTTTAATCACAGAGGGCACGATGATGACCTTCTTGCCGCAGCTCTGGTTCGAGATGAGACGCATCTTTCCAGAAGGGGTGGGTTTTGCAAATTTGCTTATTGTTGTGTCTGCCGTTTTGTTACTTGTTTCTGCTCGCATGTAAAAGTCGTTTATTAGACGTCCGTCTACTCGACGCAGTATCACCAGGAGTCAAGCAAGTGGTACATGGAGGAGACGCTTACACGGATCCCCTTATCGATGAGTGCCACGTCGAGAGTGCTGTTCTCTGTTCAAGTTGTAATCGACAAGCCGGCGGCTCAAAAAGGCGACCAACGTGTGCGACCCGTACATGCAGTATGTTTGGGTAGGTAATGATTTCATATTTGGTATTAACTAATCATTCAATCGGTTAGAGGGGCAAAAACCTATAGATGTGCACTGGCGCATGTAATTTATTTGAGAGATGATTCTGTTTTGCTCAAAACTAAATAAAGACGATTTTCATACTACAGTCCGGTAGAGAGAACAATGAAAGTTGTATGCAGATATGTACTTTCAGCGAGCGTTTGTTTCGGTGCAAGAAGATGGGCGCTATTGAGATCGTTGTTGGATCTGTGCTTCAGTTGATCATGGTCAGTTTCTTTTTTCTTTTTTTCATGTTTGAATCGTGTTTTAATCAGACTCTGGCCTCTTCGATATGTGGTCGAGTATTCGATCATATGGATTCGATAACATCAAGGCAGCAGCCGTTGTACGACTGCCGGAGCGATTCTCAGCGTGTGGTGGGTCCTTGCTTATTTTTGATCCCTTAGTAATCTTTTATTCGTTGATATATTTTAATGTTGCATTGAGGTTATTGAAAAATTGTGTTTTTATCATCTGGTTTCGTTCAGAGACGCGCATGGTCAGCTGCAGGTGCTTCCCGCCGACAGCGGCATATGCATCTCTCGTTCGAGGTCAACACTGACGGATTCAGAGGCAAGACACACTACAGGTTAACTTGCATAATCATTTGTTACATGTCGATTAAGAGTTAATTGTTTAGGGGCGAGTTATGGCCGGTTTTCCTGACATGTTTGAATCTACCTAACATTGAACGATTCGCTAAGGGAAACATCATTCTTGCCTCTTTGATGGGTTCTTATGGTAAGCCTCCCTTCTCCTTGCTACGCATCGTCTCGGCCAAGGTTAGTTCATCATAAGATTTTATGATCAATATTTTGGTTCATAGATACGGGCGGCGTTCCATGTTCTCTCGGGACAGGGAATCATCATCTCTACTCTGGAAGGGCCAATTCGGCTCACAGCAGAACTGGCGTCAGGTTGCTTCGATCTTGCCGTAAGTCCTTGTTTACCTTTTTTCAAACAGATATACCTATCGTTGTCGCCTTAGGCTATTCAACATTGCTACTCTTTTGGAAGCTGGTCTACGGCATTGGGATGCCACTTGTGTGATAGTAGAGCTACTAACCGTCG
This sequence comes from Rhabditoides inermis, assembly GCA_963966185.1. Classification (NCBI taxonomy): domain Eukaryota; kingdom Metazoa; phylum Nematoda; class Chromadorea; order Rhabditida; family Rhabditidae; genus Rhabditoides; species Rhabditoides inermis. Next base: position 22,489 of record CAWZYM010000514.1, on the reverse strand, counting down.
CTTCGTGTCCCACGGTCGTGGTGCGTTATAGTGTTATAGCATTGCGTCACGTCTATATGTTTTTATTCAGTACGCCGTGTCGTTCAAGGGCGTGCCGCAATTTTGCGAGCAGCTAGGACAGGTACCCATGGGTTTTCCCGAGCAGTTCGTCTGGCAGGCATGAGGTGTGTTTCAATTAGTTAGCATTCAATATAATTATGCTTGTAGGCATTCTCCTTTTCTGGATTTTCTTCCCATCTATCGTTGTCTGGTTGATGCTTTACACTCTATAAGCCACGGAGTTCTGGACTTTATAGCAGAGAGTGAGTTTATTCGGAATTCCGTTAGGTATTTTCATATTTAGGAATAGACGGTCGAGTACGCTCTGCGCGGGACTACTCTCTTACACGTCGAGGACAGGGCTGGGTACGCAAAGAGATGTGGTTTCTTCCATTCGGATACGTTCGCAATCGTGGCGATTCGACAAAGAAAACTGCACGGGAAATCGATGGAGTGAGTTTTTTAAATCGAGTATTTTAAAATTATTCCATTTGTAGTACTCAACGACCTTGACCTTGCTAACAACGACTCGATTAGTCGCAACGGTACGTTGTTCTTGTTGTTAGAATTTTGTTGTTATTGTTCAATTTTTGATGTTGTTGTTCAATTTCCAGTTGTGCAATTTTAGAGACTCCCCGCATGCCCGATAGGAAGGGTGCTCAACCTTCCCATTCGCATCACACGAACGAGCCGCATTCCCGACTCAGGGACGGTAAGTGAGTGAGCGAGTAGAATAGAGTGGAACCAGTGAATGGAATTTTGCATTGAAAGGTTTTTAACGTAGATCCGACGTCTTCTCGCAACCGGTCGACCCCGCGTCGTCGTCTCAGTCACCCCAGTTCGATGGAGATGTCTTCCTGTGAGTGCGGAGAGTGCTTTTGATAAGACTGAGAGAATAGAGAATGATAGAGAGTGAGTGAGTGTGCGATAGCGTATGGGAGAGAGCAAGAGAAAAGAGGGGTACCTGTAAGAAAAGAGAACAGTTTTGTGTTGTAATCCCTTTATCAACTAGTGTCCGTCATGTCCGCGAGGCGTTCTCCCCTCTCCACTCGGAGGTCGAGTCGTTCCCGGTCGAGAGATGCACGAGACGGTGAGTGTGTGTGAGAGAGAGAGAGAGAGAGAGAGAGAGAGAGAGAGAGAGAGATGGGGGGGGGGGGGGGAGAAGGCACGATGGGGTTTGGAGAGATGAGTGATAGCAGTGGGGATGTTTTGTGTTGTAATCCCTTTATCAACTAGTGTCCGTCATGTCCGCGAGGCGTTCTCCCCTCTCCACTCGGAGGTCGAGCCGTTCCCGGTCGAGAGATGCACGAGACGGTGAGTGTGTGTGAGAGAGAGAGAGAGAGAGAGAGAGAGAGAGAGAGAGAGATGGGGGGGGGGGGGGGGGGAGAAGGCACGATGGGGTTTGGAGAGATGAGTGATAGCAGTGGGGATGTTTTGTGTTGTAATCCCTTTATCAACTAGTGTCCGTCATGTCCGCGAGGCGTTCTCCCCTCTCCACTCGGAGGTCGAGCCGTTCCCGGTCGAGAGATGCACGAGACGGTGAGTGTGTGTGAGAGAGAGAGAGAGAGAGAGAGAGAGAGAGAGAGAGATGGGGGGGGGGGGGGGAGAAGGCACGATGGGGTTTGGAGAGATGAGTGATAGCAGTGGGGATGTTTTGTGTTGTAATCCCTTTATCAACTAGTGTCCGTCATGGCCGCGAGGCGTTCTCCCCTCTCCACTCGGAGGTCGAGCCGTTCCCGGTCGAGAGATGCACGAGACGGTGAGTGTGTGTGAGAGAGAGAGAGAGAGAGAGAGAGAGAGAGAGAGAGAGATGGGGGGGGGGGAGAAGGCACGATGGGGTTTGGAGAGATGAGTGATAGCAGTGGGGATGTTTTGTGTTGTAATCCCTTTATCAACTAGTGTCCGTCATGGCCGCGAGGCGTTCTCCCCTCTCCACTCGGAGGTCGAGCCGTTCCCGGTCGAGAGATGCACGAGACGGTGAGTGTGTGTGAGAGAGAGAGAGAGAGAGAGAGAGAGAGAGAGAGAGATGGGGGGGGGGGGGGAGAAGGCACGATGGGGTTTGGAGAGATGAGTGATAGCAGTGGGGATGTTTTGTGTTGTAATCCCTTTATCAACTAGTGTCCGTCATGTCCGCGAGGCGTTCTCCCCTCTCCACTCGGAGGTCGAGCCGTTCCCGGTCGAGAGATGCACGAGACGGTGAGTGTGTGTGAGAGAGAGAGAGAGAGAGAGAGAGAGAGAGAGAGATGGGGGGGGGGGGGGGAGAAGGCACGATGGGGTTTGGAGAGATGAGTGATAGCAGTGGGGATGTTTTGTGTTGTAATCCCTTTATCAACTAGTGTCCGTCATGTCCGCGAGGCGTTCTCCCCTCTCCACTCGGAGGTCGAGCCGTTCCCGGTCGAGAGATGCACGAGACGGTGAGTGTGTGTGAGAGAGAGAGAGAGAGAGAGAGAGAGAGAGAGAGAGAGAGAGAGATGGGGGGGGGGGAGAAGGCACGATGGGGTTTGGAGAGATGAGTGATAGCAGTGGGGATGTTTTGTGTTGTAATCCCTTTATCAACTAGTGTCCGTCATGGCCGCGAGGCGTTCTCCCCTCTCCACTCGGAGGTCGAGCCGTTCCCGGTCGAGAGATGCACGAGACGGTGAGTGTGTGTGAGAGAGAGAGAGAGAGAGAGAGAGAGAGAGAGAGAGAGATGGGGGGGGGGAGAAGGCACGATGGGGTTTGGAGAGATGAGTGATAGCAGTGGGGATGTTTTGTGTTGTAATCCCTTTATCAACTAGTGTCCGTCATGGCCGCGAGGCGTTCTCCCCTCTCCACTCGGAGGTCGAGCCGTTCCCGGTCGAGAGATGCACGAGACGGTGAGTGTGTGTGAGAGAGAGGGAGAGGGAGAGAGAGAGAGAGAGAGAGAGAGAGTGGGGGAGAGAAGGAAGGAAGAAGAGGGGGGATGTGAGAGGAATGACGAGAGGAACAGGGAAAGAGAAAAAGTGATTTTTTTCATTGAAGACATTCAGATCAGTCGCTCTCAACTGAAAGGAAATTGAGTCCGCAAAGAAACGAGCGTGACAGGAGCTTCTCACAGTAATCTCTTTCTCAGTCTCTATATCCCCTACACCGTATCAACTATTTGATATTATTTCATTCTATACCAAAATGAATATGTTTGCCTATCCTGTGCTATCGATGTCTCATCGCATTGTTATTGATTATCTCACTTCGTTTTGTTATCAGAGTTTGTTGTTGTTAGTTTGCGTATTATTTGTCACCAGTTTCCGATCTTTCGAATAAAGACGTTCTGTAGAAAATATAGGTTTTTGAAATGATGTTTCAACATTTTTGTTCACAATTTTTACTATGTAGTACACTAGATGCGTTTTACTGCGTTTTACTACCTAGTCTACTAGATGCCGACTAGCTAGTTTACTAGATACCGACTAGCTAGTTTACTAGATCCCGACTAGCTAGTCTACTACAAGTAAGGTGCTAGTTTACTAGCTAGTTTACTAGGTAGTAAAAGTGCTAGTTTACTACTAGTGGAGCTCCAGGCGAGGATTTATCGATTTATTATAGACTTATCGTTTTGCTTTGCTTTTATCATTTTATGATTTTCAGAGCTGTCCATAGAGTCGGTAGAATACGACGGTACGGAGCGTGTGGAATTTGATGAAGTGTTTTCGTGAAGAACTAACCAGCGTGAAGTGGATTCCTATGGATATATTCGAGTATTTGATTTATTGATTGAATATCGATTGATTGCAGACCTGTCCCCGATGACACCCACGCGTCGCTCCCCTCTCGCCCCCATGGAGCTCACCTCGGTGCCGGAAGAGGACGAGGAGAACCAACGCACACGGGTACGGTAGTTTCGGTGGTACTGTACTTTGGGGGAAGGGTACGGTAGCTGTGAAAAGGTACTATTGATTAGCGATGATACTTTCGATAAGCTAGCTGATCGACAGTGTGATGCTTAAAGGTAGTGTACCCTCTGAATCCCATATTAAAAATTATCACGAATGTATTATCAATGCCTTTCAGAAATATTTTCATGCCGTTTGTGGTTGTTTGTGATGAAAAATAATGAATTTAAATCTATCAAATTTTATTTAAATCTAACATAATACGCATATTTACGCAACGATATGAGTTATGATTTTTAACAGATCTTACTGCGTTTAGCAGATCGTTTTTCTATCAGCTGTTCCCGCCAAATTCGTAAAAGAAACACATATTAAAATGTTATCCGAAATAAGAATGACATAAGAAACAATATAAACACAAAAAAATCAATATAAACACGAAATAAATTGTCTTTAATGAAACAGCCGATAGTGTGGTCAAGTTGTGTAACTTCGTGCAAGTTGTGCACACACCCCCGAGCTGATTAAGAGTTATTAGATTCTACGATTTCTCACTCCAATTTTCAAATGATTTTTAAAACTAATTTGTTTTAGAATGTATATTTGCATTATCATAATATACTCATTGAATCGTAAACACACCCAGATTCAGAGGGTACACTACCTTTAACCTACAGTACTCTCTCACTCTGACTGTCAATAGCATTAGTATGCGGGTGGCAGTATTAGTTATTAGTTTTATTGTACATTGTCTCGTTTCAGGGAAGCGTCGATCTGCGAAAGTGGCGTCAGCAACAGCGGGAGCAGGAGGAGCGAGAGAGGAGGGAGAAGGAGGAGAAGGAGAAGGAGGAGCGGGAGGGGAAGGATGGAAAAGAGCAGTGAGGGGTTGAAGAGTAGCATTAACCCAACCAACTCTCCGTATCACGAATCTGGACAGGCTCACCTAATAGAAAATTATGAGCTATCGACTGATTGTATGCATATTTCTAGGTTGTTTTACTAGACAAAAGAAAGAGATTTCCCACCTAACATATTCACTTTGTGTCCTTTGTACCTTTGTTTTGCGTTTTTCACCTCAAAATCCTATGTCTATTACGGTTCTCATAGAATCCAATCAACAAACCTTGTGTGTGAGAGAGAGAGAGAGATAGAGATTCGATATGATTGTGCAATTTTGTGAATGCATTACGTTTTTATCAGCTTTATATGATTTTTGTGATTTGGCGAATAAATTGTTGTATAGAGATTCTGTAAGAAATACTACAAAAAACTGTTTTAATAGTGTGAAACATGCATAGAGACCGTCACCTATATTTTCAATGGAGCTTATTGGAAACATTAGTTATATAATTATATTCAGTTCTTGTCACTGAAGATAGAGGGTCACTGAAGATAGGCCACGCCCCCCTTTTTACAGTGGGGTGTGACGTCACAATCACTTAATTTGTAAATTTTGATTAGGGACAGCATTACCCCGTGATCTGAAATTTATACGGCGTATACAACTTTTCGCGCTCTTTCGAATGGCGCAAACCACATCTCACGGCATAATGTTTTTTGTTTAGCCGGATGAATCCGGGGTCCTCCTAGTCGAAAACAAGATGGGGTTTCTTGGGTTACGACAACGTCCGCAGAGGTGGGTGGCGTCGGACGTCTTGAATTCCGTTTTTGAGTCCGTAGATGGTGCTGTGACGCCTTCTGGCTACCATGAGAGTGGATTGCCACACCACAGGAGCTGAGTGAATTTAAAAAGAATGGTTGACTTCGAGGGGGATCGAACCAGCGACCGTGAGATTGAGAGACGAACGCTCTATCCACTGAGTCGCGCCCCCGTCAATATTCAAATTTCTGCGACACAAAAAGCCCCGCCCACTGACGGTGTCTAAACATGCGCGGGAACACCGATGCTTCCAAAGCTGCCATCGGCCATCAAGTAAAGTTGCTGGAAATAGAAATGAATAGGTCTGGCAATCCGGTAATACACACAGAAATTGTTCCATCCAATCCCGATTCCCCCACTGATATGTCAGGGATGCACAACGGTTTGAAACTGATACGACAAAATGCTCAATTTTCCAGATTACACGAACACGAAAGCACGTGGCTGGTAAAAAAAAGATAATCTTTATCTCCATTGACGTTTGCCCTAGTCACGAGATTCCAAGTTCCAAGTACTCGATCGTTTGGAGAGTGTTATGCAGTAACTGTAAAAAAAACTATTTCATTACGTATCACTTTGTATGTAGCCCTGAACTGTACCCTACATCATGTATATCTCATGAGACAAACAAGAAATAAGATCTCTTGCAGTTTTCGAAACACGCCGCTCTTTATAGCGAATCCTTCTCGCTTTGGAACTATGCAGTAGTGTTTCATGAGCGCTGAGTCATGCATGAACGTTTCGTGAGGTAATGTTTAGTGAAATTTGCTATCCCCTCTGCGTCGAATGTTCGATCGCTTTCACGCTTGTGTATCACAAACCAAATTTCTGGGCAATGGTTACATGCCATATTCATCCTCACAACTTACAACACTCTTTTTCGCATGAGTGGAAAGTTGATCTTTCCTTTCACCCCTTTTTCCAATGAATGAAATGTAATTTCCCATTTATAGATCAAATGTTACTCGTCCTCTCCTCCCTTCTCACTCTCTCCGCCGCCGCACTCACGGGACAGCAGCTCGTGGATCACGTGAACAAGCAGGGGTTGTGGAAGGTAGGTTAATCGCATATAGTTGTGTAGTTTGTAGTCATCGTTGTATTTTTTTTGTATTTGATCGGTCGATGAAACAATAGCATGAGAGATTTTTCTACACTGTGGTTACGATATGGGAATGAGAGATATGTATACTTGACATGCGATGATAGTGTTTCCTTGTCAGTCTCTGTGAAACAGGTCGAATTTCGAAGAAAGTTTAGCAACATTGAGTCGAACCTATGATCGCTCATTCAGGCCTCGCTCTCGCCTCTTCCCAGGGAACTGCTTCGACGTCGGATCATGGACGTACAGTACGCTAAGAGGAAGGAGGAAGCGCCGGTGGGGGTCACTGTCTCTTGACTAGTTATACTGTGAGAAGGCTCCAACTGTGAGAAGTACAATTCAAACGAACACACGTCTTTGCTTTTTGCAGTCCGCATTGTTATCCGGTGAGGCATTTGAGAGACAAAGAGACAGTTAGATCTGAACTATCGCTCTGGCACAGGTTACCGATTGCATTACACATCCGCAAATATTGTTTTCGCAGCGTCGTAGCATTCTGTCAGAGACCGGTAGTGACGTGGCTGATGAGAGATAGAGATGCTACAACACACTATTGCTTGTCACTTGTTTTCAGTCCGTCCACCACCCCCAATACTTACACAATAGTTACGCCACCAGTCCACATCACCAGTCACCTGTTTCATCGCCAGTTTCAGTCCGTCGTCCACCAGCCGCCTCTCCGCGCCGCCCTCCCGAGGTCGTTCGACGCGAGGACAGCGTGGCCGCGCTGCCCCTCCATCGGGGTGGTGTCGGATCAGGGGGATTGTGGTAGGCATTTGTCTCTCTCTCTCTCTCTCTCTCTCTCTCTCTCTCTCTCTGTCTCTCTGTCTCTCTCTCTGTCTGTCTGTCTCTCTGTCTCTCTCTCTGTCTCTCTCTCTCTCTCTCTCTCTTCCATGGACTCCCTCCAGGCGACTGCTGGGCGTTCTCGGCTGCCGCAGTCATGTCCGACCGTATCTGTATCCACTCGAATGCACAACAGAAAGGTGAGCTCAATTTTTTTCACTACACGTATCTAGTCAGCATCCTGCTGTGACATCTCAGTACCGTCTAGGTGTATGGTATATTAAAACTTTCTGTTAACCTCTGGGACAATGCATGAACTCTCAGTTAGTCTCACATACAGTTTCATCTAGGCATACTGTATTCCTACTGTCTAGGTATACGGTATCCTCGTGGACTAGGTATACGGTATTCCAGTGAACCTGTCCGTCATCGATCTGAACACATGCTGCGCGGACTGTGTTGCCGCGGTCGGTTCGAACGGCTGCCACGGCGGATTCCACGACAAGGTATACGGTATTTTAAAATTGTACGATAAGGTATACGGTATTTTCAAAATGGTTATCCTTTCGATCACGTGAACTTCATGTCGAAAACGATGGAATTGGTGTTGCGTGTTGGTTTCTCATTTCACAAGGAAGCAGCATAGTAAGTTAGTAAGGTTGCAGGTTGAAAACGATAAAGGTGTGATTAGTGTTGGGTTTTTTTTTCCAAAGCAGATCAAGCAACATTTCTGTGGTCACACTGTTTTTGTGGAAGTTTTGAAGAACTTGTGATAAGGTATAGATGTCATGTTCCGTCCACGGACACGTGTTTTTGCGTGCCTGTTGTCTTATCGCATGTTTGCGGCCCGCAAAATACATGTGTGGACAGAAAACTTTAAACTTGACTCAACTTCGGCACAGTTATGGTGAAGGGCAAAGTTTATAATGTATAGGTATAATCTTTAGATGAGGTTGACGCGGGAAGCTAAAGCTGATTTTATTCTAACCGTGGATCTATACTAGGAATATTGAACACTACGGCCCTAGCCTGGCAACACTTGACCAGAAAAAAACTGAAATCCAATTAATGGATTTCTTCCAGGCGTGGGCATACTACGTGTCGACTGGCATCTCCTCGGGCGGCTACTACGGCAGCGACGCCGGATGCAAACCGTATCCATTCAAGCCCTGCAAACACGTACTCCATCCAGAAAGGGCGGCAGGTGAGACTTTTTCCAGCCATTTTCTCGTCACACCTTCTCTCCACACACAAAAATAGAAAAGGGACGAGAGAGGAAGAGGAAGTAGGGAGAGAGAGAGAGAGAGAGAGAGAAAGAGAGAAAGATAAACCGAGATAGAGATAGAGAGAGAGAGAGACTCTCCCTTCCAGGCGAGCGCGACCCCCCGTGCGTCTACCCGTACGCGGACGCCCCGGCTTGCTCGCAGCTGTGTCGTCCGGGGTCGGAACTGGACTATGCGAGCGACAGACACAGGGGAAAGACGTATTACGATGTGAGTTATAGCCGTATGGAGTATAGTTACCCGTCTGGCATGTTGATGGTGTATCATCTTGTCGAAGGGGTGGTTGGACTACGAGAGGGACAGACACAGGGGAAAGACTTATTACGATGTGAGTGATAACTAGGCTAGTATGATCTGTAGCGACACCTGCTGGGTCGGGAGAGTGTGCCTGAGATGAGTGTCTATAAGAGGTGGTTGGAGTGTGAGGAGGATAGGCACATGGGCAGGAAGTACTATAGTCTTCGCCTGGAGGATAGTTTCTGTTATTGCCAGCCGGGGTCAGTTGGCGGAACTCAGTCGCGAGCGAGAGAGGTCAGACAGCGCGAGCAAATGGTCGAGTGTCGCGCGGCCTCTTTGATTCGCATGCCGGCTTCTTTGATCGATATTATCGTTTGAAAGCGCGCGCTTGGGTCTCCTCACGACTAGAAGGTAGATCGAATGCGACTAGAAGGTAGATCGATTTTCTACCGTAATCTGGCAAACTACATATCTCCCAGAATAATATTATATGATGTGTATGCTACAGATGCTTGTCTGATCATTTCTTCAAAGACCAGTGAATAGTATTTTGTTAGCAGAGTTTCGGGTGTGACTAGTGTTTGGACCAAATTACCGGTTTATTTCTGGTTAACCAGAAATTTGGCGCCCTTTTCAAAACCAGCGTCATTTAAAACCAGAAAAAATTGGCCAGGTCATTGGCCGTCATTGGTCACACCGTGTGACGTGTTTCTCATTTTTCTTTATTGTTTATTTGTTCGTCCATCGTAGAGTATGTAGTTCGCTTGTCAGCAATTTAGTATTCGATTGAGAGCTTCTTTTTGAAAAATAAAAACACCCTGTTATCGCAACTACGAAATTGTAATCAGTTATCAGCTTGTGTTGGGTCAGCAACACAAAATCCGTTAGGTGGCAAAGGGCATAGATGACGACCAGCATGGAAACAGGAAACACACATTCATAATACCAGCATTATCGAACTTACAACATGGATGTCACGAAAATACAGTTATGTAAAACTGAAGTACAAGATAACTCATGAAAAAACCTAAAAAAAATTATGCAAATCATATTTCCAGCTGCCCAACAACGTGGCAGCCATCCAGGCTGAGATCCTTCTGAACGGACCAGTACAGGTGAGAAACTCATTACTCACCGTGTTTCCGATCAATATCGTTCTCAATCGTATATTTACCACATATCGAATACTTTTCACTCCATTACACTACGTGAAAACAACCGTTTTCACTCACCATCACCAAACGCGGGAAAGGGGAGGGACACAGCTTTATTCCGGCGGTTGCATCACATATGTACATGGACATGAAACATGACGTCACTGGGATTAATGTGAGGTGGGAAGAGGGGGAGGAGGGAGGGGATCGCGCGAGATGTCCTCCTAGGCGAGGTAGACGTCGTCCCGGCTGCACGAGGGAGATGGGGGATGGGAACGGAGAGGGGTGAAGATGTCTGCTGCACGCGATCCGCGCTTGAAGGCACCGGAGTGATCTAATGACTGAAAAAAGCTGAAATGGATGAATTAGGTTGCCGGTGATGACAGAAGCCTCGACGTGTCGAACGAGAAGATCCGAAGCGGTGAAGTATAGACACGATGTATGAAGTGAAGACGATGATTGATGTATAGGTAGTGCTAGTGAATATGACACTGTCCCGTCAGGGCATACGCGATCACAACCTACGAAGTCATGTCGCCGCTGACACAAGAAAAACATAGCCTCACTATTGCTATAGTGGGCCCGCAGATGAGTGGAAGCAATCCTGAGCTGAGTGCGAGTCTATTATATAATTCACTTCTCTCGCGTACGTCTATATGCCCATGAACAATAGTACGATTACCGTAATACACTCTGAGTACTGGAGACGCATTTTGCATTCATCACCGTGTACTCCTCTTGTAACGCAGTGGTATTGTCAGGAGAAACACACGTGATACCGGCGCTTGAGTGGTGCGTGGGGCCGATGCTGGAGACACTGCGAACCTACGCTGAGAGACTGTATCCCGCGCCTCTACGCCTCCCCCTGCGAGGATTGAAGGGCAAAAACGGCGGCCCCTCAAGCCATACCGACGCGAAACGAGTAGGAGGCTTAACAACAATCTCGTTTCACTCCACATAAGAAGACGACTTTTGTCTCCACAGTGTTCGACCTGCAAAACCATATACCATGTTTTCTTCCTCGTCGCCCTTCTTCCGTTGAATTCCGTCTCTCTCTCTCTCTATCCGTCATGTCTACTGCTTGACTCATCGCTGTCCCCGAGGCTGTCCGTGTGAAACTATTCGAATCAACTCATAGACCAAAGTCGAGTGTATGTAGGCAAGCGCCGCCTTAGCACGAACCGCTGATAGAGGAGGGTGGGCGGAAGTAAAACGGCGGAGGGTGGGTGGGAACATAAAAGCCGTAGAATGGAGAGTTTTCCGCCTACGAAATACGAATTGTCCGAGCGGAGCGGTTCGCGTCACGGTCAGATGGTGGCGCTGGAGCGCGAAAACGCCACATTTTCACTCCGTTACACTACGTGAAAACAACCGTTTTCACTCACCATCACCAAACGCGGGAAAGGGGAGGGACACAGCTAGAACAAGCAAAGATCGAAAGGAGAAGCACTAGTAAAGAGTAAGATAATGTAGATCTTATCCCTCCGTGACACCCACCCGCTCCCTTGTCATATCTACCCTTAGAATTGCGTAGGGTCGCGTGCGCCGACTCATCCAAACCTTGCGTGATCACGCATTACCAACGCATCGATGACACACCAGTGGGCAAAAGCCAAAACCTTTTCACAGTAATCTCAAAGAACCTGAGAGAAAACTGATAGCAAGTAACACTTAGGAGGTGCAGAGAGAGAGGATGCGAGCGACTCCTAACATAGAAAGATTATCAAGAAACTAAAGTAAAACTGGCAATGCGACCATATGTACTGTACTGTACGTGTACAACCACCGCTCCCCTTTACCAACCAATTATTGCCGAACAAAACGTACACGGTACACGCGAATCTACAACATGTGTGTTAGGATACCCAGCATATACCCCAAACAACGCTCGACCAAAGAGTACTGCTATGATATATCACCTCATATTACGTCACGCAGTATCGCTGCTGGTCAACTGAATTCCGCCACCAAGTACGCATTCGGATAAAAAAGTGAAGATCCCAGTAGCCACTTGCGCTTAGTATTCGTGGTGTATCTAAAGGCATGTAGCGGGAGTGAGTAATACACACATCACCTTAATCGCCTCCTCGCATCACATACCACGTAGCTACAAAACGGATGATTAAATAAGCGAGAGGGCGGGACGAGTGGTACGAATCGGATAATCGATAATCAGCTGTAAGCAATAAGCACCGTCCATAGAGCTCAAGAAAACATCAAATCCTAAATCGTAGATGCACGTAACGATACGTTGAATTCAAACAGCAATATTCCCGCCATACTTGTCCTGTGGCTGGCCCGTCGAACTGCTTCCACTGCTACCCAGATGAGGCCAAAACGCGCGCCCTCCATGCACTCTATCAAAACTGACCAGCTAGTCAGTATAGTCCCAAAACATGTCCGGTGCCTGTCACGATGTTGACGGAAAACGCATATCAGTAGCGCACCTCACATCTCACATGCGTAATTTGTAGCGCTATGAACTTGAGACAGTAGTGTGTATGAGGTTCGTCATGGAAGTACTTACAAAAACCGGACAGAAAAGCATGTATAAACAAGGATACTGTTACCATCAGCACCTTATTCTCCTGCTGCAAAGACTTGGGGAGCGGGATTGTGCCAACTGCCAATTTCAGACTAGTCTCCAGCCCAAAAGTCTGTCATTGTAAATTGTTCCATATCACATTCGACTCACGGGACTGGGGAAAAACATTTCCCATACATCGCCGGCTCACGAGCCATCCCAGGGAAGCTGTTCCCACATGTCGCCGGCTCAAGAGCCATACCGGGGAAACTGTTCCCATCCATCTCCGGCTCAAGAGCCATACCAGGGAAGCTGTTCCCTATCACATTCGGCTCAGAAGCCATCCGGGGAAACTGTTCCCATCCATCGCCGGCTCAAGAGCCATACCAGGGAAGCTGTTCCCAATCACAGCCGGCTCAGGAGCCATCCGGGGAAACTGTTCCCGATTCCTACTCAAGAGCCCACACGTAGAGTCAAAACTCCCTCTTGCGATCGCTCGCCGCTCTGGGGTTAGCCTCGTCCACCAACTCGCATGGTCGGTGGTCAGTCATAGCCTAAAGAACTTACCATACACGAAACGAACTGAAAAATGACTAACGCCTATTCCATGAGACAAACGCGACACCGACACTCCGACTCCGAAGCAACAACCACATGCCAAAATATTCGAGGAGCATTCCACTGCGAAGGCCACGCGTTGATAAACGAGAGCTATGGCTGTTATGATAGTACTAGACAACTAATTATTGATGGAGGCCAAAATCAGTGCTGGTAAGCTGACCGAAATTTCAAACATGAAAAAGCCGGAACTAGGCCGTTAGAGCAAAAAACAAAGACGCAGACCATTGATACATCTATTCGCGAAACAAAGTCACTAGATGCGCTCAGCCATACGGCAAAAGACCTGTATACTACAACCTTTACCTCGCTTCTCACCACGCTATATTAACTAAGACAAATAAGGTCACAACTGAGCGAAAAAAAACCAACACTGAAAATCTCTAAACCACACAAATCGCTTAGAATTGAGAAACCCATGAAAACTGACAGAAACGATCTAAAACGTAAATTATATAATCTATATACACATATAAAACAACCCAGTGAAACAATAAAACATTCTAAAACGCCAAAAACGCTTGAAAGCAACCGCACGGCAACATAAAAGCCGTAGAATGGAGAGCCTTCCGCCTACGAAATACGAATTGTCCGAGCGGAGCGGTTCGCGTCACGGTCAGATGGTGGCGCTGGAGCGCGAAAACGCCACATTTCTTCTTGCAGACGTCGTTCGTGGTGTACGAGGACTTCTACCACTACTCGAGTGGTATCTACGTGCACGTGGGAGGAGGGGTGGCCGGGGCGCATGCCGTCAAGGTATGCGGATAGATACAGTTTCCCATAAGTCTTCTCTGATCCATTTCCATACATAGGTATAGGTAGTTTACAGTTTCAGTTATCACAATAAGTTGCGCGCTGTGAATTAGATTCTAGGAAGACGGCAAGGGTAAGCTCGCGGCTGTAGCGCGCGAAACAAGAATTGCAGTCTTTTGGGTACCTATTTTCAGCTACAAGCGCAAGCGAAGTAGATCGAAAGTTTTGATTTGACAGGAGACTTTAATCATACGGTTAGATCGTGGGTCCTCATCGATGGACGCAGTATGCGGATGTGCGTGTTGGAAATTGAGTGTTGTCACGTGCCCGCCTTGCAGATTGTCGGTTGGGGTGTGGAGAACGGCACCCCGTACTGGACGATCGTCAACTCGTTCGGCCCGGACTGGGGAGAGGGCGGCTCGTTCCGCATCGTGCGAGGACTCAACGAGTGCACACTGGAGGAGAACTGCACCGCCGGACTGCCACTCTTGTCATAACAGATGACAGGGATGTGCTGTATAAAGCTGTATAAAGTGACTGTTGATAGAGTGGTTAGGAACCTGATTCTGATAAGCATGTTTAGTCGGAATTATCCGGCAGCTCGCAATCTTATGACAGTGGATTGGGAGCTGGCTAGAAGAGAGCTGCACGATGCCTCTGATGTAAAAGGAAGGTCTGGTGTAATTCACTGCGCTCGAAATGTCTTCTCCTTTCTCAAATCTCACTGCTTCAGTGAGCTATCGAACTTCTGACACATCCGAGAAGAACTTTCGAGACAAAGAGGTTATAAACACACAATCAAACCAAACAAGCAGTTTATAATCAAGCCGCGAGCCGCGAAGCATTGTAAATTGTAAGCTAGTTTAATTCACCGTTTCTCTAGGGGGTCAAGTAAGGGACAAACGCAAAATACGGGGGGGATACGGTATCAGAGAGTACGGTATTTAAGATTCTTAAGAGACTGTAAGTCTGTAAGTTGGAGACTTCAGATGAGGAACGTCTTGCCGTTGACGCGCACGCGGTTGAACCTAAATAGGTATATGGTACTTATATCGGCATACAGTTTACTGTAACGATATTACGGTACTACAGTACTCACTTGGCGGCGGTTCCGTCGGCGGCAATGTGGAGACAGTGGTCCTTGCCATCCTCAGTGCGCACAATCGTCTTGCACTCCAGAGACATGACGTCAATGGGAGCAGGAGGCGGGGCCAGAGTGGGCGGGGCTTGGCGCGGAGTCGAGCGCGGCACAGCCGGAGTGCTTATCGGAGAGTACAACCGGGGATCCCTGAGTTTTCTAAATACAGTATCCACTTGAAACTACAGTAACCCACGTCGGCACACTGGGTTCCGACTCAGAGAGCGAGTAGACGTTGCGGGCAGACTGAAAGTGAGAGTTGAGGGGCGTGGCCAGCGGGGGCGGAGCGTACCACAGTTGCGGAGGAGGCGCACGGAGCGGGACGAGGCATGGGCGACGCTAGCTTGGCGGTGGCAGTGGTGGGGGTGCTGGATTGGGTAAGAACATTCTATTCCAGTTTATACTCGAGTTTATTGATGTATATTGAGTGAAACGTATGACATTCATCTTTTTTTGAAGTTACTGTCTGAGTGCTTAAATGGATCTTGTGTCTTGTGAGGTCTTTTGTTGAAAACTTATCAACTAACCAACTAACCAACTAACCAACTAACCAACTAACCAACTAACCAACTAACCAACTAACCAACTAACCAACTAACCAACTAACCAACTAACCAACTAACCAACTAACCAACTAACCAACTAACCAACTAACCAACTAACCAACTAACCAACTAACCAACTAACCAACTAACCAACTAACCAACTAACCAACTAACCAACTAACCAACTAACCAACTAACCAACTAACCAACTAACCAACTAACCAACTAACCAACTAACCAACTAACCAACTAACCAACTAACCAACTAACCAACTAACCAACTAACCAACTAACCAACTAACCAACTGACCAACTAACCAACTAACCAACTAACCAACTAACTAACTAACCAACTAACTAACTAACCAACTAACTAACTAACCAACTAACTAACAAGTTCACTAGTTTGTTTACTAACACAATTCTAATCGTACTAGCTTCGCGAAGAATCGCCGCGGCTGGTGAGAGTTGACTGAGACACGCTGGTCGTCGTCGTAGACACATTGCACGGAATCATAGTGTCAATGTTCGGCAGACCCCTGCAATCAATCGATAATTAATCAAAATCAATCGACAAATCAATCTCCCACTTGACGTCAGCCGGGTTGCGGTACTCGCGCAGCACAATGATCGCAGAGTTGTCAGTGGCGCGGAAGACCTGCAATAATGCATCCTCAGCCAATAATGCATCTGCCAATAATGCATACCCGGTCCACCATGCGGGACGGGCAAACGCCCAGCGAGTGAATGCTCGAGCTCTTCGCCGAGACGGTAGTATCCTGCAAGTTCAAAGTACCGTACCCAAACTACCGTATACAGTACCTCGAGCGGGTCCTCTCCGGGCATGTGGAAGTTGATGCAGTTGGCGCGAGACTCGGACGATTTGCGCGACGCGCCAGTCTGAAAGTACCGTATACCAATACATAGTACAGTAATTCTAGTACCTCGACAAAGGATAAATTGTTGAGGCGCAGCTTATTATCGCCCTTCTTCACCACCTCAAACATGCTGCCAGTGCTCGACTGAAGGGGTATACGGTAACTTAGATATACGGTAGATGCAGTACCTTGGGAGTGGAGGTGGACACGTCGGTTTCCATGGAGCGTGGTGGTTCGGCGCTGACCAGGATGTGCTTGTCTGCCTGCTCCTTCTCCTTCGAGCGTCGCTCCTTCTCGCGAGAGTCTCGCTTATGCTCCCGCTCCTTCTCCACCTGCAAGAGAGCTACGAACATATTTTTTTAATGTTTTTAATGTTTTAGTGGTTCATGTTTCTTACTCTGTTTTGTTTCTGTAAGACCACTCTGGTACCGCAACAGAAAACTGTCACTGTGGCGTGGCGCGAGGGCTATTTTACAGATTTTTATCTTGCTTTTTGGCAATTGTCAGAAGATGGACGTCTTCAATATTATTATATCGTGGAACGATCGAAAGTTCTCTATTCCGATTCCCACCCACCTGCTCCCTCTGCTCCCACTTCTTCCTCTCCTTCTCCAGCCGAGTCTTCTCCTTGCGAGCCGCCTCTTCCTGCTCCTTTTGATCCTGCTCCTGATCGGCCTTCTCCTGAAATCACACGGTGACGTCATGTTGACATCATCAGTTACGTCACCTTCGAGGCCCTCTGGCGCATCTGTTCGCGCTTCTCGCGCTCTTCCCACTTCTTTCGCTCCTTGTCGAAGTTGCGCTGGCGCTCCCTCTCTTCCTGCTCTCTCTCCTCCCACTTCTTCCGTTCCTTGTCAAACTTCTTCTTCTCCTTTTCTTCGGTTTTCTCCTTGGACGCGCGCTCCTTGGAACGCTTCTTGAACTCCTTGTTCACCTACAGTTACAAAAATTTCAGGTTCTCATTTTTTAATAAGATGTTTCGAGGAGAGGTGGAAACAATATGATACAGAATGAAAGAAGAGCTAGAGACAGAGACAAAAGAGAGAGAGAAAGAAAGAGAGAGTAAGAGAGTCAGAGAGAGACAGAGAGCGAGAGAGATAGAGAGAGACCTGCTCGCCCTCGCTCTTCTCCATCTCCTTCAGCTTCCTGGCCTGCTCCTCGATCTGCTCCTTCGACCGCCGATCGCTCTCCTTCGAGCGAACTACCGCCACCACAGTCGGCTTGTCGCGCATCACCTTCTGAGATTATTGATCAATTATCGATTGATTATTGATTGATTATTGTCTGATTGTCGATTGATTTTCGATTTCTCGTTCACGCACCGCGCTTCCGTTGGCCGCCTCTCGGGAGCCCTGTCCCTGCTCCTTCTGGGATCGGGAGATGCTGCGGTGCGGGTTCACCAGCCGATCGCGACGCTTCTGGTGAGGGGTGTGCCTGCGGGTACGGTAGGTATACGGTATACGGTAGGTCCAACAGGGGTAGGGTAGGGTGGGTTAGATGTACGGTAGGGTCTGTTAGGTAAACTGGAGGATGTTTTAGGATGGTACACTCACTTGCGCGGCGGAGGCACACAGTGCGCAGACGAGAGCGACTGACTGAACGGAAATTCAAATTACTGTATATCTAGGAGCCTATGGTGTCTACAGTACTTGGAAGGGACGTCGCGGACGGGAGTAGAGATGGTGGTGGAGGCCGACGTGACAGACGACGAAGACGAGCCGTTCTATTGGTATACGGTAGAACCTAGGTATACGGTACGTACAGTACCTGGGTCTCCTCGAACTCGCTGCGGCCAGACGACGAGACAGCAGCGGGCGACTTGCCGGCGTCTGAACATCAATAATCAATCTATACCCGATCGATAATCGATCGATACGCACACTCGCGGGTGAGTGTGGATCCGGAGGAGAGAGTAGAGCGCTCGTCTTCTGTGGACATCTCAAGCATGGCGTCTTTCGTCGCACTCGTCACCTGCACATCACACGACTACGGTACGCGCGCGGGAGTTCAAACGCACCGAGTCGATCATGTGGTCAACGCTGTTGACGACGTCGAGCGCGTCGAAGGGCAGCATGGCGGCGGATCGATAAATCGATATTGTCGATCAATCAGCTGATTCGGGTTGAAGCGGGCGGCCACTGCAGGCGCACGCAACACGAATGACTGGATTTTGGAAAGAGCGTGCGCGTGTATTGATTGATATTGATTGATCACGTCGGACGTCTATATCCAAAGTTCCATTAAAACATATTCCGTCATTCAAAACAACGACGGATCTCATAGAATTATCGATATAGCGTTATTGCTTGATTTCAGACGGCTTCAAGACTTCTAAACAACACATGTGTACTCATATGTAGTTCAAAACTTTATCGAACAAAACATGAGATCACCAAAACTATACATGTGAAAAGCTTCTCCCGGAAGTCTGTCACGGCAAAGGCAATTTACACATGAGCAAAACAAATCAGTGTGAGCAGATCGGAAACACAGAAACACCACGCTATACCCTGAGTGAAAGACTACGGTAGGTTCGTCTCGGCTCCCTTCAATGATTTGAAGAGACCGTCCACACCTCCACGAAGGTCAAAGGTTAGACGATCTCGGGTGGCGGCAAGGGCAGACCACCTCGGCATGCCGGAGCAGGCATCTTTATGGCGACCTAGAGAGAAAGTATTATCATTTGTTTGACACAATGAACTTATAGTGAATCCTATTAATGAACGAGTGAACCTTCCCATTTGGCGCATAAACCCTACTTCTTACAATTTCGATTATCATGAACGGTTGGTGTTGTTTTGATGTGAGGGGTAGTAGTGATGGGTTTGATTTTTATATGATTGATAAATAGTGCCCCGTTGAGAATACCGTACCTCGTAGGGTGGGGGTGGCTCGCGCGGCACTCCGCAAATCCACAGGTCCTCCGCCAGCGATTCAGAGATGACGGAATCTGGAAAGAATATAATTAGTGATGAAGGGAAAAGGGATAATATGTATAGAGATTTTGCAAATCCATTTGCAAAAAAAACGAGCTGCAGAAAGGATTATAGATTATTGAAGATGTTCTAAAGCCGCGCTAAGAAAGACCGTAACTGCGTTTGCGCCAAAGAAGATTTCATACAAAACACTCTGTGCCATTTACGGAAACGTTTACAATAACTGACATTTTTATGTCACGTGACATTTAAAGATACAAGATTATATTACGATACACTCCATTCGAATGCCGCTTTTGAATCTGGACGACGTTTAAAGTGACCCCCGCATGCCCGCATGTTTATTTTGGGCCCGCGCACGCATGGAGTGCGATGGGTCAACATATTTTTTTTATTCTAGGTCAAACTCTCGTTTCTTGTTTTATAATGGGGAGGACATAGAGTGGGAATGGAGAACATTGGCAATGGAGGTTGACTGGTCAGCATTTGCCAAAACAAGGTGTACAATCAGTACATGAGCCGCCAACAGTTCAACGCGCACGCCTCCAACAACAACATCCCCACCACAGATGTAATGAACGCGATCATCAACAAAAAACAGAGGTATGTTTCATTTATGCTGTGCGTTTATAGTCATCATGTTCTATCGAAGTTCACCATAGGTTCAATCCCGTACTGGGATATGAACTGCTTGGTACGCGGACTGAGAATACGGAGTATTGTGAATGTGGAGGGTGCGTGCTTGTGCCGCATGCGGCAGTAGCGGAACACTACTGTTGCAAGGAGATGGAGGGCGCAAACACCCCTCTCTCCGCTACGCTGTTAGACAAGGGAGAAGGAATCAAATGCTTGACTCTTCTGCATGAATTCAAAAATCTCTGCACGGAACAGAAAGTATGAATTATTTATTGTTATGATACATACATGTAATGTAAGATGTAACACATACGAACGACACAACACTTCATTCTTGCAACACGAAAATCCGACAAATATGAAAACCCAATATCCCCATTGTTCCCTACTTAATCCATTTTTTCCTGCAGTACGTGGAGACGTGCGCAGTCGCTGCATGGGACACGGCAAAGTCGTACTCGTTCCGCACTCCAGCTACGCTCCGCCTATAATGAATATCCTATATACATGTTGTCTACCACTGCCCAATCACATGTTTGCAACAATGAACCATATCTGATATGATAACACTTATAACTATTGATCATTTTAGATGAAATGTTATGAGTGTAACATATGCTTTCGCAAAACACACCGTATCTTCTCTGCTCCTTCGAACTTGACGAGGGCTGATCAGTGGGCGCAGTCGCTCGAAGTCTCACTCGATGCTGCGGACCGGCTCCGGCCGTCAGGCGTCAGGGAAGGCTCTGAAAGCGACGAACATTCGTCTCTGTCCTCTCCACTTCCACAAGTACGACATCGAGAGCGTAAACAAGTACCGCAGCCAAGACGTTCTCCCGGTCAGTACATCATAATTACATGATACAATTGTTGTAAACAGATGTCACTGACGTCTAAGACCTACTCCAAGCGATGAGAAGAATACGATAAAGAGTTGAACTACATGCTCAACTACATGCTCATCACCACCACTACGAATTGTTCTAATATCTATGTTTGTTCACCGGTAAACCTAATAGGAATGTTGACTATTGTATCGCCTCATTACTACTGTCGGATAAAAAAGTAATTTAAGATCGACGCTTGCGCAAAACAAAACAAAGGAATAAAAATAATAATAAAGAAATATGACTCGCTACTCACCTCGTTCTCCTTCACGTCTGCGTGGAGAGTGCGTGCCAGGCGACGCTAGTTGTACGACACGGGCGGGAGCCGCTCATCTGAAGTCAGTGAGTATACAACAATAAAACAGTTGATAATACACACATGTAAAGTAATTTTCAAATACAGAAATGTCATGCGGAATACACAAACACAATAGCCACGACGTATAATTGTCATGAGTGATAGACATTTATCTCTAATCGAAATAATGTGATTTAACAAAAAATAGAGCGGAAGCAAAGCATGAAAATAACATGAGCAAATGAGCATGAACACGAATCACCGGGAGAATCAAGAGGGGATTATCTTTTAAAAGGACTTCCGTAAGAGAAGAGTTTGTGTTACTCAAAGTAATGCAACAAAAGCTCATGCATTTTATCAATCGAAATAGTAAACAAACCTGCTCTTTCTGCAATAAAAACTAATGCGAGCAAATGTTGTTATTCGGGAAATTGATTTCGGTATCCGATCGATTATATATAACTTGTTGAACTATTGGAGCAGGTTTGTGTATTATTTCGATTGATAAAATGCATGAGCTTGAGCCAACTATGGACCTTCTATCTTGAAAACCAACCGCGATATTAATTTTAGAACCTTTTTTTTAAAGACGAAAATTGAAAAAAAAATATAATTAAAATGGAAACATAAATAAAAAATTGAAATAATTCATGAATAAAGGTACTACGGTAGTGATAATTAAATAGAAAAATCCAGGTGTCAACTCTCATCTAGACGAAAGTTACAGGGTCGTAAAGTGAAATTTGAAGTTTATGCTAATTTATCTCAGGTGACAGATAAGAGGCGACAGGTGAGACGGTACCTGGCAGGTACTCAGGACCTAAGGTGTCATTGGTGAAAGGAATGAGAGAATTAAAAAATAGTTTTTCTAAGAAGTTGAAACTTAGATCTACTGTATTTTACGTTTTGCATCTTGCCTGATTGATCCTGTCAGCGGTCAATATGCTTAACTGCAAAAATGAGCCACATTTTGTTGAAAATCAAGGTTTTTTGAAAAAGTGAAATCCTTCCACAGTGAAGCGAAAAATCTGAATCTTCGTCAGTAAATATTAGTTTTTGAGTTATGAATTACTGTGCAAAATCCAGGTCTCAACTCTTAGATAGTAAGGGATTGTAGTGGATCTAGTGAATCATGAAATATGATTTTTATTTTCAGTAATAGAGTTGAGC
>CAWZYM010000513.1:0-38503 GCA_963966185.1 Rhabditoides inermis | reverse complement strand
CCTCCCTCCCTCCAGGGTTCGGATGGAGACAATGGAGCGCCAGCTCACCTCGCTCTCCTCTCTCGTCCACTCCGCTCTCGTGTCCAAGGGCATGAGCGAGAGCACGCAGCGCGACATGCACGAGCTGCGCAAGGAGGTGGGGGCGGGGCGTGCGGGGGCGTGGTCTGTGTGCTGATACGAACTTGAAACGTTGTGCACAATCAAAAAAGTGCTGAAGAGTTTGGAAGAAGCTCGTCTATACGACTCTCACTACCTGCGCGAAATTCGAAACTTTTCTCCAATTAGAACTCAAACTGTTTCTTCAAATCTTCACTGCGTTCGCCATCGCCATGATACTTGATGTCGATGAAATTCGGAACTAGCCACGGACACATTGCTATTTTTCAAATTATCCATTTGTCAGATTCTGGCTCTGCACTCGGGCAACCAGTCGGACTCGCGGGCGGCGAGTGAAGAGCCGCCGTCGCTGCCCGACTCCATCACATCCAACACGCATCATCAGCTGGCCGGCATAAAGGAACGACTGGAGCAGGTGAGGTGGTCGCACTCTCTCTCTCTCTCTCCCCCACCCTTTTCATGGATAAAATGGATCTCAACAACTCCAAAGCACAGAGCACAGCCTGATCATAGCACAAAACACACAGGCGAACAACGACGCGCGTCAGTTGCGCAGGACGGCGCAGACGAACGCGCACACGGCGCGCCAGCTCATCCAGGAGGCCGGCGACCAGATCAACAGTCTGATCAGAGAGAAGGTGCGGTTGAGTTGTATAGGCGTTGATTCCACCAGATTCAAAGACCTACCTATATAGTTCTATGCTCGCAATGAGTTGCGCGCGGTGGGGTAGATCGGAGGAAGACTGAGAGTCAGCTCTCGGCAATAGCGCGAGCAAAACAAGAGAGACAGACGGTTATGGCACCGTATTTCGAACTGCAAGCGAGGCAGATCGAAAACTATCGCTCTGGCGCAGAGTATAAGTGTGTAGCCTAGCCAGACCACCCTTGTACAGCCAGCTTCCACTCTTAGCTAGGTGTTCAGTCAGTTCAATCGAACCACTAAATCGTCAGACAATAATGATGGTCGTCGATTCAGTATTTCGTTGATTTGATCTCGGAGAGCTTAGAGAATGGAACTTGTACCTGTGTACCATTCTTAGCTGGTACAAACTTTGTACGAATTGAGGATTCCGTCTTCAGCTGGCCAGTATGGATTGAGTATTTGCTAGGGAGGGTTTCGTCAATGACGTGTTCAGGTGGGCGCCGGGCCGGTCGTCGCAGCTGTGCCAGTGGTGAGGGATCCGAGGATGGACGAGGAGGAGGAGGCGGAGAGACGAAGGCACGAGAACACGCTCATACAGCTGCTCGAGAAGCTCACGTGGGTCACACACATCTCTCTCTCTCTCCCTCCCTCTCTCTCTCTCTCTCCCTCCCTCTCTCTCTCTCTCTCACTCTCCCACTGTTCCAGCGAGTTCGAGACTAGCGTGGAGGAGCTGCGCGGTTCGGTGCTCAGCACAAATCGCAAGCTGAGGATGAGCGAGGTCGAAGGACTGACGGAGAGCCTCACGCAGATTGGGCGACAGGCCGCCACGCTCAAGAGTGAGATCTTCTTTTTAGCACAATTCAGGAAGTTTCCGTCCGTTTCTTCTCAACCAGACTAGTCAGTCTAGACAGTTTAGATTAGACAACCCGTCTAGACAGGGTTTAGACAAGTCTGTCTAGACGGTCCGTGTGCCAAACCGAGCTGACCAGAACTGAGATAGCGAATCAAAAGTGACGTCAAATTATTTGCAGCCGACTTCCCGGCGATCCAGGGCCGGATCGAGGCGCGCATCAAGGCAGACATGGAGAGGGTGGTGCGCGAGGAGAAGTACATTCGAGACCAGACAGGACAGGTCGACCAGAGTCTACGGAGGTGAGAGGGGAGAGAGAGAGGGGAGAGAGAGGGAGAGAGAGAGAGTCTCATCAACCCTTTCAGGTGCAAGGCGCTGGCCAACATCATGGTGACGATGAAGAAGCTGGCCATGGTGCAGGACCCGGCGCTGCAGCGTCGCAAGGAGTCGCCCATTCCAGCCAAGGAGGGCGCGCCCGCCCCGCCTCCCGTTCCTCCCAAGGCAAAGCCCGCCGGACTGCCCACTGGACAGCCGCAGCCCCCGTCTGCCTCCGCCATCAAGACGTCCATCGACGCCCCGGCAACCAGCAGTGTGCCCAACGACTATCAGCCAGAGGTAGGAGAGAGAGAGAGAGAGAGAGAGAGAGAGAGAGAGAGCGAGAGAGAGAGAGAGAGAGAGAGAGAACCGTTCAGAACCCCGCGCCTCCTCCGCGCCCGCCGTCCCGCTACTCGGTGCCGGATGTGCGCGCCAAGTTCTCCCAGCCGCCCGAGCTGCCGGCGCAGATCAAATCCCTTATCGAAGACGTGTCTAGAAGGGCGCCCTCCCCAGCCAATCACGACGAGAGAAGACAGGTGAGGACAGGTGTCGAGAGACCACCCACGACGCAGCCCTTTCAGAATATGGAGCAGCGAGCCGAGGCACTGGCGGAGAAGCAGCGACAGCTCCAGTCCCAGTTCCACATCATGCAGCACCAATGAATACCACAACCGAGCGATAAATAAACTCTTTTTTCCAAAACACGCTATATCTACACGAAAAAATCTCTAGGCAACAGCAACGAGCAATATGAATACGACAACAGTGGGGGTTATATGAACGTCTACTCTAATCTACGAAGAAACGCGGCGAGCCGCGAGTAACCGTGAACATAGTAACAATGAGAGAAGGGGCGGGACCTGGGTGGGCGGGGCTCAGAGTGTGCGTTTCGCGCCGCCAGACGCGATGATCTCGTCAAGCTCGCGCAGGCCTGAAATAGAAAGATCATACAAAAATAACAACAGAACGCGTAATAATAGTCATCGTACAGAAGAAACCAGAAAGGGTTATTGCAATCCCCCGTATTTCTAACAGAATCTCACAGAGATCTGTCAATGAGAAAGCGTGAGAGGACTTGGGAAAGATCAACACAATGAGGAAGTAACGTACCTCGCTCAAACTCGTCGAGCTCCTTCTGCAGCTGCTTGTTCTTGAACACCTGGTAGTAGTTGACGCCGTTGAACTTGAAGTGGATCTAAACACGTTTACGATGCGTGTGCTAGTCCAACATGAATTCCGTAACAAGAACAAAATAGGTGAGTCCTATGCCATGTTGATATTAAAATTATTCCAGTACAACGACATTAGAGGAAACGGGCCAAGGCATTCCAGAGTAATAACACATGAAAAAATCCAGGTACGCAACACATAATAACCATAATATAAAGCTAACTAAGTACCTTGAACAGTTCGAACCCGGCACCGGCAGCGAGTCCCACACCAAACACGCCCTCCCAACGAGAGACCACCGTCTCCAACACGCGCTGCCACATCTGCAATAGCAGAGTGCGCATTGCAAATACAGAGTGCGCATAGTATAACAACAGAAGCGCGGGGGCCTATTCGCGGGGGCCCCTATAAAGATACAGGGGCCTATTCGCTCTCCCCTCCCCGTTCATCGGCCGTTTTGCCAGTGGCACACCGCTCACTGTGCGAAGTTGCAGCGAATGACCGCTCGCACAAGCGAAAAAGCACGCGAACAGAACAGAAGAGAGGCGAAAGAGTAGAAACAACTTGCATTCTAATGGCCGGTTTGTCACTCATAAATGATTATAAATAGTCAGAAATTATAGACTATCATGACACGTGTACGTGTTGCAGGCTGCACTAACTAATAGTCGACAGCGCGCAACTCCCAAAAAGGCTTGTGATAGCTAATGCCAATTGTGTGCGAGTGTTTCTTGAATTATCGATTGCTTTGTTTCCAAATCACATTAGGAGAATAGGTTCTTTCTTTTCAAAACAGCAATGCATTCACAAACTGAGCACGATCTCTTCGAGTCTCTTCTCTCGGAACGCAGCGCATTATTCCCCGTCTTTCAGAGACCGCATGGTTCTGGCTCTCTCTCTCTGTATTTCGTCTGTAAAATCAGCCCTGTTTTTACTATTTAAAATAGTGGTTTGATATTTATTTATGTTTGCATGGGTTTGCAAACTTTAGTCGCATTTATTACCAATTTCACAGTTCTTCATAATATTACGAAAAAGGCAACTGAACCCGACTTATATGCGAGGGAATCAAACTCCTTCATACCACTTACCAGAGAGGAACAGAGAGGAAGGCAAGATAGAGCCCTACTTCAAGTTACCAAATCCAGGCTATTAGGAAATCGCACCACGCACCACCGCACCACCGCACCACTACACCACTGCACCACCGCACCACCGCACTACAATTTATCGCACCACCGCACCATCGCACCACATTTTATCGCACCATCGCACCACCGCACCACATTTTATCGCACCACCGCACCATCGCACCACCGATCGCATCACCACTTATGTAGAAGTTGAGCGATGTTTGAGCGAATCAGATAGTACACCATGATTTAGGTCATTAACAATATTACTTCTGAAATCAAGCAACATCAATTTGAAACGAACTTATAAAAAAAACGCATGTGCAAAATGCTTGTTACGAAACTTCGCGTGAAAAATGATAGTTGTGAAACCTATGGGTGGTGGTGCGATCGGTGGTGCGATGAAGCGTGGTGCGATGGAATGTGGTGCGATGGTGTGGTGGTGCAGTGGTGCGGTGGTGCGGTGGTGCGGTGGTGTGGTGGTGTAGTGGTGCGGTGGTGTGGTGGTGCGTGGTGCGAATTCCTAATTGCCCAAATCCAGCTATCCAAAGAGTAACCGAGAACACGTATCATATGGGCCTACAATCTACATCCTAATTAGGTCTACTATGTCTTTTTGGAATTTAGAGAATGTTTAACATAATTTATAACAACAACTTTGAAATCGCTTTCGTTTGAAACAAGGAAACACACGTTTCATTCAGAAACATTTCATCCAACTTCAAGGAAACACAATACAAAATTAGAGAGGGCGCGCAGCGCCCTCTCTTGCGGCTTAGGATAGGGCTTGCGCCAGAGTTTTCAATAAAATAATAGTGTTATGATATGCAGATATGCTGATTAACTTATTGTTACTTGTTACAATCGCTACAATTGCATGGTGTGAAGATGGCTTGTCCTGGACAGGCATCCTCAGATATGCACGATCGGACGGATGTCGGTGCATCGCCACAACCGTGAGAGAACATTGTGGCCTGATTCTGAAATAAAAGTTGACAATTTCAAATTGACTCATAATAAAGTTTTTTCAACTTTGTACGAACTCATTTTCGCGCAATCTCATGGGTGGCGTGTTAGCGTGTGGTCCCGCGTTTCGTTACAACACTTAAAAACAGCGCATTTTTCAACAGGATTTATAGGCTTTGAACTCACTCCCCCTCCATAGTGATTAGTGGTATTTGCGAAACAAGAAACCGCATAAACCTTTTTAGAAAGTAATCCCCATTTGTTGCCAACTTCAAAGATTCGTAGACTGTAGTCAACATTGTTTTTTTCTGTTGTATCTTTTATTTCGCGCCAAACTTCGTTACAATTCTTACAATTCTCCCAAAGCACAGTTTATGCGCTTTCACGTTCTAAACGCTGTGGCAAATATTTTTTCTAATATTTGCAATATGTCGGATGACGAAAGCATCGATCAGAGATATATAGTCGCCTCCTCCCGTTGGTTAACATTCATTACCGCTAATTCGCGCGCGGCCTCTCGCGAATGGCCCGGTCGCCGCCAAAAGCTCGGGCAATGTTGCTTTTTTGGACTTTTTGGAGTTATCGGTTGATTATCGATCACTTTCGGTCGGAAAGTTGCCAAACAATATGGCACCAGCTGTTTCTACAATCAAGTTATCTTAATTCTATCTTAAAAACTGAGGGCGCTGAAAAAATTTTTAGAATGCAAAAACGCTGCGCGCGGCGAATGACTCATTGGCACTGCATGCATATTTCCGCTTCCGGAATCAACGGGGGGAGCGGCAGAGCGGTGAATAAACTTCCATGGCGCGCGAATGGTGCGGGGCGATTTGAACTGGAGAATTGGCGATGTTTTGAAATGGTGGAAAAGAGCCCTATCAAGAAAAAATGTTCCAGCACCTGTTGTGTCGTCTGATCATGAGAAAACAATGCAGTATAGTGGGTTGGTGCGTTCCCGTTTTCGATGGCCAGCAAGCGGTTTTCGTCATTACCATGTTTTCAACATTTTTATCAGCTAACTTCCATTTCATTATTATGGTCAGCGAACTCGAGATGAACTGTACTTGATATGACGACCTTATAATGATTCGAATAGCATATTCATGAACTGATAAAACACGATAGCAAAGCGTGCAGTGTCCGAATGAAGCTCACTGTGGTCGTTGATCAAAAGAGGTGCAAGAGAAGAGAGAAGTGCAGAAACAGAATGAACCAGAAAGTGAGCCGCATTCCTCTTTCCCCCATGAACCAGAAAGTACAATAGAAAGTACAATAGAAAGTAAAATCTCTTTACGCAAGTACTTTTTAAAGAAAATATATGTCCTTTTGTTAAATTTCATAGAAATTTTTAATATGTGCTGAATTATGACTATTCATCTGGATTATATCAAAAACTAATATATCTCTCTCCCCTTGTTCTCTCCTTCTCTCGATGTTCCTTCTGTACAAAAGGAAGGAAGAGAAGGAAAGGCCGTTCAGACGCGATCAGGAGAGGAAGTACAAGGGAGACAAGGACCAGCAGCGTTTCCGGCCCTATCGCCGCGATGGACGACAGTCGTGAATGAACCCCGGAGTGGGGAGATAAGAGAGAGAGCGGACTCGTTGATTGTAGTTTGTTGCATTTGACACACATGTGTTTTTGTATGTAGTCTGGCAGCCTCGGCTAGCCTTGTTGTTTTGGTACGCGCACATATGTTATATTGATTTTGTCTAGAGTGCCTTTGTATGTTTAAATCTCGCGCCAATGCCTGTGTTGTATACGGTGTTGATATCTTATCGTCCACGTAAGAGTGGTTTTGTGTATTGTTATTCAGTTGTTCGTGAATCGTGGTTTCGAGGTGGTGATAATAAATTGCTGCATCAATCCCCGTGGTACTCTGTCTATACCTTATCGGTTGCGACATACCGAGGCGTCCTACTCGGCGTCTATCTTTTGGGAGCAAGGACCAAGGAGCGAGGAGCGAGGCCTGTACGCGAACGCGTGGGCCTCGTTGAAAACATCAAGCGCTAGTGTATGCGAACGCATCACTAGTCGTCTCACGATTCAAGCGCTAGTGTATGCGAACGCATCACTAGTCGTCTCACGACCTGATTTGTGTACGCGAACGCGTGCAAATCATTGACTCTGTCTATCCACAGCTGCGAACGCACTGTGTGGTGATACGCAAATTACACTACTTCGCGAACGCGCGTAGTGTTGTATTGTGATTAATTCCAATTGTTTCAATTGGTGGGGTGTGTTTGAATACACCCAACACGGACCAGAATCAAACTGGAACGTACATGGGGGCCGAACTCAGTTTCGAAACGGACATTTCGCGCGATTATTGATTGACCTTTGGACACAAGGAATCAAAACATTGCAGGATAATGAGCGAGGGAGCGGGCAGCAACAACAGACACCAGGAGATGGACACATCGGCGCCGAAATCCCGGGAGGGGAGCATCGCGCCCACGCCCAGCGAGAGGAGCGACGATAACGAAGGCATCAACCAGTTTCTGGTGAGTAGGAATGAAATGCATGGACGAATCGCGACCATGAGAGAGAAGAGGGAGGAGTACAACTTGCTGGCAACGAGGGTGGATGGGTTGCTGCGACAGAACCATAAGACAAGTGACCCGGTCAGGGAGGAAGTGTACAGGGTGATATCGGAGACGGTGAAGAACATCAGTGAGGCAATGGAGGAGGTAGAAGAAGAATGGTTGACACTCGAGATGACATCCGAACAAGGATTAAAGGAGAGGAAGAAGTACGAGACACTGATGAAGTACAAAGAAAGGTGGATAAAGATGATGGAGGTGATAGGAGCGAATAATGGCAGAGAGGCAGACAGAAGGGTACAGGCCTTGATTACAGCTGAGCAATGGAAGGAGGAGGTACAAATGTGGATGAATGACGAGGGTGTGAACAATATGAAGGAGTTCAAGGACGAGTGGGATGAAGGAAAGAAAGCTACCGAGATCCTATTGCAGATTCGCCTGGACGAAGGCATGAGAGGAGACGAGGCTCGGGCCCTCCTGGAGGAGATTGTGGCCAAGGAGAAGTACCGGTGGGAACGAGAGCGCGGTCGAGACGAACTCGAAGCGTCATTCGAGGCCGAGAACAACGACAGTGAGTGTGAAGATAGGCGGTGGCTAGACCATGAAGGGGATGAGGGAGACGGAGAATTGCAGAACCCGGGTACGTCAGAAGGGACGGCGCCGGTCTTCGGATGGGATATGGGTCGTTCGAGGGAATCGCCCACCAGGAGGACGACAACAAGCAGACCAACAACGTCGAGCTCAGGTATGGAGATGAGAAGAGGGGGTGCGAACGGAGGGAGAGATGACTGGCACGGATACGATTTGAGGGGAAGTGATTTCGAGATCGAACCAATCAAGAAGGATGTAGGAGTGAAAGGATTGGAAAGGTTCTGGGTGCTGTTCCAATTCAAGTACGGACGTCTGCCGGACGTGGTACAAAAGGAGATATTGCGAACAAAAGTGAGGGAAACGGGGAAACTAGACACATTGCCGAGGGAGATTCGCGAGGGCAACGTTGCCGGAGTATTCGAAGCATTGAAGGCGAGGCTGACGGAGGATAGGCAGACGCGCTCATACCGTGCGATAGCTAAACTGCGGAGCATGGTGCCCCTGAAAGAACAGAAGTTGAGCAAGTACATTGAGGAGATAGAGAAACAAGCACACATTGCCTACGACGACAACGAGTACAAGGCAAATGATGCTAATCTGACAAACATGGTCATGGCCCAGATACAACAATGGCCCGACAAGTTGCAAATTGCCAAGGAAGTTATGTCAACGAGGAAGGGAGACCAGTTCGAGAAAATTAAGAAATTGATATTCGAAAGCGAACAAGCGAAGATGATTTGGGAGTCCAATGCATACGGAGGAGGGAAACAAACGAAGGAGACAGGGCGCAATAACACGACATTGAGAAGATGTTTTAATTGCAATGAAGTGGGACACGTGACGATGAACTGTCCCAAGAAGACGGGCAACAAGAGCGAGGGTGCACCGCATCCGGGATCGACGACGAGCACAGGGGATACGCCGAAGCAAGGGGGCGGCCCAATGTCGATGATAACGTGTAATAAGTGTGGAGGGAGAGGACACATAGCGAGAAACTGTACGAGTCGTAATCCGATTGTGAGAAGGGTCGTGGAGAAGGTAGAAACGAACAGTGGAAACCGAGGGACCGAACAGATGAGATCGGAAGGAAACGACAAGGAAGGGGAGAAGGATGGCAGGGTGACAGGGATCCGATGCAAGGCGGAGGCACACATCCTGAACAAGAAGATAACAATAATATTGGACTCAGGTGCGGAGGCGTCAGTGATTTCGAAGGACAAGTGGGAGAAGATAAGAGAAGATGTAGAAGAGGGAGATGGCTGGAATAAGAGAACTGAAGACGACATGAGGAGAGGATTAGTGGGATACGGAGGAAGTGCCTTGAGGATAAACGAGCTGGTGACTGTGAACATGAAGATGGGCAATGCGGAGACGGGGTGGAGGAAGGTGACCTTCCACGTGGTCGACAATCAGAGCGACGAGGTCATATTGGGAACTAGTGCGTTGTGTGATCTGGGACTCACCCTGCAGTTCACGACAGGAGGAACTTTTCGATTTCAAGTGACGGATGAAGTGGAAGCCAAAGCACTGCCGGAAGAGGCAACTGTCAGGACGACCGAACGGGTATACATACCCGCTGGAGGTGTTCGACAGCTGACTGTGCGAGGACAAGGAGGAGGGGATATGGTGTTATGGTCAGTGAAGGACAAGGGAATAGAAAGCGGACTGTGTACAGTGGTTCAAAACAAAAGCGTGATTCGAGCAGTGAACAGAACGGACGAGCCGATCACGTTGAACAAGGGAGAGGAGATTGGCAGATGGGCAACAGAGGAATGGGAACTGCCGGCGAGGGAGCGTGAAAAGAATAGAGATGGAGACATGCTGGAGAAACGAGTGGAGATAACGAAGGACGGAGAGGAGCGTTCTGAAAAGATAATGAATAAACTGAAAGAGGGGATGGATGAGGAGATAGGAGAGGAGCAGAAGATACGGTTGAAGAAGCTGGTTCGGAAATACAACGGGTCATTCGCCCTAACGGAACAGGAACTAGGCACGACCGACCTGGTAGAACATGTGATTGATACGGGAGATCAGGTGCCGATTAGGCAGAAGGCACGACCGGTACCTATGGCAATGAAGGGAGAGGTGAAGGGTATCGTGCAGGACTTACTGGATAGAGGAATAATCAGGAAGAGTAAATCACCGTGGGCGTCTCCGGTGGTGCTTGTGAAGAAGAAAGACGGATCGATAAGATTCTGCGTCGACTACAGGAGGGTTAACGAGGTGACTAAGCAGGACGCCTATCCCCTACCACATATCGACAGTATGCTACAGAACTTGAAGGGAAAGGAGTGGTTCAGCACGCTAGACATGCATAGCGGATACTGGCAAGTCCGGCTGGACAAGACGACCAAGGAGAAGAGTGCTTTCGTTACTGAAGGGGGGTTGCACGAGTTCAACGTACTGCCGTTCGGATTGTCGACGTCTCCGGCTACATACCAACGGTTGATGGAGGTAGTACTCGGACATTTGATTGGATCTGAAGTGATGGTGTACATAGACGACGTAATCGTGGCGACGGACAAGCTGGAGAGGCACTATGAGGTGCTGGAGCAAGTGATGGATGCGCTGCAGGGGGCTAATCTGATGTGCAAACCGAGTAAGTGCGTGTTCCTGAAGAAAGAAGTCGAGTTCCTCGGTCACATAGTGGACAAGCTGGGAGTACACACAGATAAGAAGAAGGTAGAGAAGATACAAACATACCCGAGACCGAAGAATGTGAAGGAGCTGAGGACGTTCCTAGGGATGGCAAGCTACTACAGAAAATTCATCCGAAGTTTCTCGAAACTAGCGAGACCACTGCACGAGTTGACTAAGAAGGAGAAGAGATGGACGTGGGGAGAGGGAGAAGAGAAGGCGTTTGAGGGACTTAAATTGAGAATGGTGACGGCACCAGTACTGATGCAACCGGATATAGAGAAAGCTAAGTCGGGAGAACGACCGTTCGTCATCTACACCGATGCAAGCAAGGAGGGTGTCGGGGCGGTGCTGACACAGGAGGGAGATGATGGCCTGATGCACCCTATTTACTTCATCTCGAAGGCGTTGTCGAAGGCAGAGAGGAACTACCATGTGACGGACTTAGAAGCATTGGCGGTAGTGGTGGCGATGAGACAATTTAAGAGATTCGTCATGGGAGCAAGGGTGACTGTGTATACAGATCACAGGTCATTGACTGCGATGTTCAAGTCGGACATTTCGGACAGATTGTGGAGATGGTCAGTTGAGCTGCAGACGTATGCAATGGAGATTAGATATGTGGCAGGAAAGGCAAACGCAGTTGCAGACGCATTGTCAAGAGGTGCGGTGGTGAGCGCAGATCAGCACGGAGTGAGGGGAGCTGAGGCCATAATAGGGAGAGTTTATCTCCAAGACGAGGAGGAGAAGAAGGGGGCGTGGTTGAAGAGCCTGGAAAAAGAGAGAGAGTGGAAAGCGCTGATCGAGGAGATACGAAAAGACGATACGGAGCGACAGGTATCAATGTACGTTGAGGGCAAGAAGGTGACGGTGGACGATTTTGTGGTCACACAAGGAGAGCTGACGTGGTGGAACGACGAAGGAGAGGGGAGGACAGTGGTGCCAAAAGAAGAGAGAAAGGGCTTGACGATGGAGGCACACAGGGGGATGTGGGCCGGACACTTTCATCAAGGAAAGGTAGTCGAAGGATTGAAGAAGAAGTTCTTCTGGCCGAACATGAAGAAGGACGTGGGAAGATGGATAGCCGAATGCGGCAAGTGTGCATTGGTGAATGGACAACCAAAATTGACACCTCCTCTGAAACCATATATTACGTGCGAACCGTTCGAGATTGTACACGTCGACGTAATGCATCTAGGAGTGACGTCCAGCGGAAACAAGTATGTGTTGTGCGTGGTGGATCAGTTCAGTAAACTGGCGGGGGCGTACGCCATTCCTGACAAGACAGCAGAAGCAGTAGCGGAGTGCATGTTGACCCGATGGATTGCGGAGGGTACGAGGATGCCAAAAACAGTGGTCAGCGACAGAGGCAAGGAGTTCGAGTGCAAGGTGTGGGAGGAGATGGTTAAGATAACCGGTATCGAACATAAGATGACAAAAGGATACAATCCCAGGGAGAACGGCCTTGTGGAGAGGTTCAACAAAACACTGCAACTCATGCTCAAGAAGAAGACAGTGGGGGCACTGGAGTGGGACAAGGTACTGCCGTACTGTGTGTACGCATACAATATCACACCACATGATGCTACGGGCGAGAGTCCCTATTTCATACTACACGGAAGGGACCCCTACTGGATGGGACGAGAAGAACACACAGTGAGACCGCCGACGGTACTACTCAGCTGTGATGACTACATTACAGAAATGTGCAAGAGAATGGCAATAGTACATCGAGAAGTGAGAGAGAAGAACGAAAAAGAAAGGGAGAGAATGAAGAAGAGATACGACGAGAAGGCGAGAAAAACCGATGCACTACCAAAAGTGGGTGAAAGGGTGTTGGTATATGTCCCTACGGAGAGGAGAGGAAGGACATGTCCGAAGATGATGAACGAGTGGGATGGCCCGTTTCGGGTCATTGCAACCACGGAGCAGTCAGCAACAGTGACTAGGATAGGGAAAGGGATAAACGAGGAGGCGATTCAAGTGCCCTTTGACAGTCTGAAGCGCATTCCGAAAGAGTGTGGGGAAGAGATAGAAGCAGAAGGAGGGACCAGGAGGAAGCGAAGGGGAGGGGAAGCGAAAATGAGGAGAATTGAAGAGAATCTTTGCAGGACGATCGACTCGTATTCGTCGGTACACCCCTACCACCCGTGGAGGGCGCTGCACGAGCACAGCCTCGAGGAACTCACCAGGCAGGGAAACGGCCCGACGAGGACACTCTACTCAAGGACTACCGCAGCGATTCGCCAGACTAAGGTACTCACGATTTACCGTATGGCATGGCTCAACAAGAATGGTCGGGAGGAAAGAGACGAGGAGCTGAGAAACAAGAGGTATTCCTCCCGGTTTCAAGAAGAGGATGCCAAGATCGAAGCTGAAAAGGAGCAGGCTTTGTTGGGTGAAAGCGACGGCGATGAAAGGAGATACGAGGACTGGTACCACACCCCAGGCGAGAAGTGGACGGCATCTGAGCCAGAGGAAGAAGACTATGTCATCGCGTACCGAGTGCTATCGGCATTCGACCTGCAGTTCTGCCGCGAGTTGGGCCGGACGGAGGGGATCCAACTGGAGATGGACGCTGGGAAGGGAGGACAGCGATTTGCTCCGGCGGCGGCAGCGATCAGACGGTACCACGAGATTATGAAGAACAAAGAGAAGGGAGAGGAGAAGGCGAAGCGACAGAAGGAGATGCCACCACCGGTGTGGTACGTGCCAGACATGCTGGCCAGGATGGATAAGAAGACCATGGTGGGAGGGTACAAGAAGTGGAGAAATATGAGCCGCGGAGACCACGCGATACTCGTCCTTGAGCCGATTCCCGGAGGGTGGGAGGAGTCCGGCTTGGTGGACTACAAGCCGCCCTTGGAGATGAAGATCACCATTGTCCCGCCGCCGCTCACTGTCGAGCAGCGAGCGAACAAGGACTTGTGGAGGGAGTGGACGGATATCAAGAGCTGGATCGGGAGGCAGCTGCACGTGGACCACTGTTGGCAGGTGCAGACGAGGAGCGATACGACTGCGGTCGAGTGCCCCAGCAATGTACTCGGACCTCAGACCAGGATGGAGAAATACGGTCAACTGTCGAACCAGCAATGCGAGCAGTACGGCCGGGCGGTGGAGAAGTGGTGCGGTGTGGAGACGCGCGAGGTCGCGCTACCGAAGGGAGGCGGCATGTACAAGAGGAAGGAAGAGAAGGAAAGGCCGTTCAGACGCGAGCAAGAGAGGAAGTACAAGGGAGACAAGGACCAGCAGCGTTTCCGGCCCTATCGCCGCGATGGACGACAGTCGTGAATGAACCCCGGAGTGGGGAGATAAGAGAGAACGCACTCGTTGATTGTAGTTTGTTGCAGTTGACACACATATGTTTTTGTATTCAGTCTGGCAGCCTCGGCTAGCCTTGTTGTTTTGGTACGCGCACATATGTTATATTGATTTTGTCTAGAGTGTCTTTGTATGTTTAAATCTCGCGCCACTGCCTGTATTGTATACGGTGTTGATATCTTATCGTCCACGTAAGAGTGGTTTTGTGTGTGGTTATTCAGTTGTTCGTGAATCGTGGTTTCGAGGTGGTGATAATAAATTGCTGCATCAATCCCCGTGGTACTCTGTCTATACCTTATCGGTTGCGACATACCGAGGCGTCCTACTCGGCGTCTATCTTTGGAGCAAGGAGCGAGGAGCGAGGAGCGAGGCCTGTACGCGAACGCGTGGGCCTCGTTGAAATCATCAAGCGCTAGTGTATGCGAACGCATCACTAGTCGTTTCACGACCTGATTTGTGTACGCGAACGCGTGCAAATCATTGACTCTGTCTATCCACAGCTGCGAACGCACTGTGTGGTGATACGCAAATTACACTACTTCGCGAACGCGCGTAGTGTTTTATTGTGATTAATTCCAATTGTTTCAATTGGTGGGGTGTGTTTGAATACACCCAACACGGACCAGAACCAAACTGGAACGTACACAAGCATGGGTGCCACGAGTGAGCGTGGGCAGTGAGAGAGAGCGTGGCGTCCGATCAAAATGTGAACTGCACCACTGAACTTCCCATCTTTTACTCATTATTGTCCTAATGTTGTTTCAGCAATTCGTTTTCATGATTACCACAACTTTTTCACACATGACTCTTGTTTTGAGAACCCGGTGCGAGAGGGGAGGGGGCGGGGCGTAGAGGAGTCGCGTCCCTCTGGCTGTGCCCTGCCACAGGCGGGCGAGACTGCGACGCGATAACATAAGTGACTTCCCCACTTCAACTTCATGAATTAAAAATTGCTCGATCTAAAATTGTTCTCAGTTTGACACAAACATTTAGAGCTTCAAAAAGAGGTCTCATAAGGACATAAGCAACTAACACCATGAAGTCCACGCTTTCAGACCAGTCTCGTTTGCGCACGGCGTTATTTGAGAAACCAGCTACGATTTTTGTTGCACTGTTTTTGTCTCGTTGAGACAAGTAAAATGCAACTCCCTCTTTTATGGCTCTTTCCCTTTGGCAAAATGCCGAGTCTTGGCATCAAGCCACGCCGCCACACAGTCACTCAGAGATTTGCGCATTCACTCATCTTTAACTGGCAATTAGTCCGGGTGGCAATTCCTGGATGTGTTCAAAATGGTCCAAATTTCAATAATAAGATGTCATTTTACTTGTCTCAACGAGACAAAAACAGTGCAACAAAAATCGTAGCTGGTTTCTCAAATAACGCCGTGCGCAAACGAGACTGGTCTGAAAGCGTGGACTTCATGGTGTTAGTTGCTTATGTCCTTATGAGACCACTTTTTGAAGCTCTAAATGTTTGTGACAAACTGAGAACAATTTTAGATCGAGCAATTTTTAATTCATGAAGTTGAAGTGGGGAAGTCACTTATGTTATCGCGTCGCAGTCTCGCCCGCCTGTGGCAGGGCACAGCCAGAGGGACGCGACTCCTCTACGCCCCGCCCCCTCCCCTCTCGCACCGGGTTCTCAAAACAAGAGTCATGTGTGAAAAAGTTGTGGTAATCATGAAAACGAATTGCTGAAACAACATTAGGACAATAATGAGTAAAAGATGGGAAGTTCAGTGGTGCAGTTCACATTTTGATCGGACGCCACGCTCTCTCTCAC
Source organism: Rhabditoides inermis (assembly GCA_963966185.1). Lineage (NCBI taxonomy): Eukaryota > Metazoa > Nematoda > Chromadorea > Rhabditida > Rhabditidae > Rhabditoides > Rhabditoides inermis. The sequence continues at coordinate 22,436 of CAWZYM010000513.1, read as the reverse complement.
TGCCCACGCTCACTCGTGGCACCCATGCTTGTGCGTCACGTGAGTACTGTATGAATGATAACGTGGGTATTGAACGGAGTATGTTGAAATTCATCGGAACCATATGAAACATGGTATATTCCTGATTCGGAAAACGAGACACAATCGATTTTAATATCTGTGTTTTATCAAAAGTGCATTTTGACATTTCGAGTGTCTTTTCAGAAGTTGACCCAGTGACACCACTAGTCGCGCAGCAGACTGTAACCGCTGAAGGCAAAGTAGCCATATGCTATTGGATGACAATAGAGGGGACTGGATGCACTAAAGAGGGTTCGCTTTATCGGGGGACCAATCATATATCAATCATATATGCAATTCAAATAAGAAAATCAGATTCCACACGTAGCTTACAAACAAAACAATAAACACTAGAGTAGTTTTTTAAAAAAAGAAAAACGAAAAAGTGCGACCTGTCGAAACGGCAAAGTGACGTCATCTCATGATGTCATGATGAGTGAAACATGTTTTATTTTTTCGCTCAAAACATGTTTCCAGCCTAAATACACTATGTGGAATACGTTAGTAATGTTTGTTTTCGATGAAAATGGCGAAATAGGAAGATATCGTGTGTGGGCCCACACGGTCCCACACCGGGGGCACAGAGTGAGCCCGTCGGGCCCACACGGTCCCACACCGGGGACACTGAGTGGGACCGCCGGTCCCACAGAGTGTGAGCCCGGAAAAATCAAAATCAAAATTTCGAAATTCTGTAAACGCAGATCGATGCGGAATGCTTTTCTCATTATGCATACAAAATTTCAAAAGAAAATATTTCGATATGATCGAATACGGGGCGCGGGCCCACTCGGGCCCACACCGGGGGCACTCGGGCCCACACTTTTGCTATTCCATGTGGCGAGTAGTGTATTTATCCCCATGTTACTTGTTATCCGAAAACCACCGACAATTTCATCATGCACAAATATACATGAAGAGAAAGTGGTGATACTCGGCGTACAAGAACAAAATTGGAAAAAGTATGCGATATCAAACTACAAGGTTTCAAATTTACCACACAAGTTTATAACCTATCAAGTGACAGTGTCTCTTAATTTGATTAATCATATAATTTTAATGCACACAAACAAACTACAAAACACAGAGCGCCGATTTGTTCCGAGATGCACTCACCTTACACCTGGGAGACCTTCACACTTGTGATTGTCCCAAAACATCGTCAACAGTCTTCTCCTCACAGCTGTCGAAATAAACACGAAGCGAAACATACACTCTTGTACATAAGCCTAGTTTTCTACAACTCTCACAGATCGAGCAGTAAGCCATTTCTCAACATTCCTTAATCACTCCCACTCTCATCGCAAGGTCATATGTTTCTTGTTTTCTAGTTAAACTCACTGCTGCGCATTTCAAACAGCGTGTCTGAGTCCAACAGTAGAGATGTGAAACTATGCTCACCTCACATCTGACATTGTTGATCGATTGACACAACGAACATGTCGTCAAATAGACATCAATTTGCATAAACCTGTAATTGTGATATATGAACGCGTGAAAAAAATATTGAAAATTATCAGTTCCCTTAACGTCGACCCCGCAGAGGACTGGTTTTCGAACCGTTTCCTACAAACAGTTCAAAAACACAGTACAACACGGGGACGACACACGGGTGAATAATCGAATAGCACAAATAGAATAAATTGACTCATAGTTAGTTCACCCTGCAATCAATTATACACGTTTCCTACGCGCAATTCGAAAACACAGGCCTCCTACAACAAACAATTCGCAAAACAAACAATCAACTTTTTTAAGAAAATGCAAACTGTGAAGAACGTAGTTTTGCCGTGAAGAATAATAGTAGGCAGATATTAGCAAAACTGCGACAACACTTCTTGTCGTGTAAAGAAAGGACATTACAACAATAAAAACGGAAACATGCTCTCGCTTCGTCAAGGTCAATTTTTTTTTTAAAATTTATCTCTCTTTTAAAGTTGGTGCCGACGTTATGTGTTATATATATATATTACAATATAAAGCCAATGGATGTAATGATGATATTGCAGCTGATCGACAAGCACTCCGGCGTGTTGTTCGGTGACGATGTGGAGGCCCGCAACTCAGAATGGGTCAAGCTGTACGAGGAAGCCGGTTGGTTGTTATGCTTCTCTTCCGTATGATATATAATCTATTAGAAGCATATGTTCCTTTTTATTTTGCTTGTGGTATTCATATAATGTAGGAGAGAAGAAAGAGCAGCTACAGGGAGAAGAAAGAGCAGAAGGAGAAGAAAGAGCAGCTACACTCGGTTGATGATGGGGAAGACGGGTTGGAGTATTCGAGTGACGATGAGGACTATCTGACCGATTCCGAGGAGGAGTGCGAAGATGAGGAGAAGGAGGAGGAAGCGCCAGTCAGGGCGGGAGAGCCTGCCAAGAAGAAGTGATATTGAATGTCCTTTCCTCTTTCATTTCACGCTTGCAGGTTCTGTGGCTTTGTGTGTTCGGACGTGGATCCACTGGATCTTCTGAGTGAGACGGAACTCGCCATGTACGAGCAGATGCCTCCGAAATGGCAACAGACGTTTCTGGGTCGAGCCAAGACAAAGCTCGCGTGAACTATCACTGGCCCGAGCAGGCATGCGCTGAAACTGGAAGGGAGACTCGTCCAGGTATGATGGTCTACAGGTCAAGTGGGGGAAGTACTATGTTGAGGCTCGATATGAGATGAGTGAGTACCGAGTGGCCATGGCGAAGCTGACTGTGAAGAGACTGCATCTCACCAAGCTGATCCTACAACATCAAGAGCGGACGCGACTCGGACTCGGACCCATATAAGTCTACGGTCAGTCTCCTCTCTTCATCTCTACTCTTTCGCTGTCCTGTCCTCTCTCTTTCTCTTTCTCTCTCTCAACCCGGCGATTGTATCGACCTCCGACCTTCTCGTGAGACGTTTTCCCTCTATCCTTATTTATTTTCATAGATTATTGTAGCCTCGTCTTTCTGTCCGAGTCGTGTGGTTGGAGTCTCATCTGACGGCATTTCGCTCGTCAACCCTAACCACAATCCTCTCGACTCAGTATCCGATCAAACCATTCATTCCCAATACAACGTATATCGTGAGTGTATTGATTATCGATTGATTGATTGATTGTTCATTCAGGGATGGATACGGTAGAGCAGCCGGGAGCGGGAGACGCTGTCTTCCCATACATGCACCACTACCCTCTGGCCAACTCGGAAACAAGCGAGGTAACCGGTTTTCGATTGATTGATTGTTTGATCGATCGATTTAGGAGCTACGAGTGGCAGGATCCAAGTGGAGCGAGGCGAGTGGAGCGGCAGATGAAGCGGACTGCATCCAACTGTGAACAGCCGCACTCACCCACTCAACAACCTGTGCCATTGATCACACCTGTATGTTATTATTACGTTTTCTGACATGATATTGTTTTCTATTACTTTATGCGTTTCACGTTATTGTTACGTCGTTTTGTGAGTGTTGTTTGTTGCGATGTTGCCGATAAATTGATGTCGATAAAAACCTTTAAAAAATTTTTAATTCTCAAGTTTATGAAAGAATTCCATCATTCTTTTCGGCGGTTTGTCGAAAGTCGAGTGGATTTCTTGCTCTCGCTCGCCGACCGTCGCCATGGGCGGGGCTTGAGGGGCGGGGCGTACCTGGTTGTTAGGGGGAGAAAATGTAACAGCGACGTAGCTCGTCGAAGGAGGTCTAGACGGCTACGGCGGACCCGCTGGAGTGCGGTCTGCGGGCGGACAACTTGTGGAGGAAACGAGGCGGTGTGTGAGCATGCTATGCTGTACAATGTGCTGTTTCAGTCGCAGTTCTCGCTGCTCCCTCTGGAACTTGGCTGCAAGCAGCTCTTCCAGGAGTGGATGTTGCTCCCCTCCGACACCCGCAAACCGAAGTTCAACGATTGCGACGGCAAGTGCAAGCGCCTGTCGTCAAGATCGGACATTGCGCTGAACAGTCGGACAACGCGGTGCAACGACATATCATATTCCTACTTCGCATAACGTCTCAAATAATGTCAAAACTTTCTTTTCATTCCGATATAGCCATCTCGCCGCATATTTTCCAGACATCATTCCAGACGAAAGAGAGAGGGAGAGAGGGAGAGAGGGGAAAGAGAGAGAGAGGGGGGAAGAGAGAGGGAGAGAGGGAGAGGGAGAGAGAGGGAAAGGGAGAGGGAAAGAGAGAGGGAGAGAGGGAGAGGGATAGAGAGGGAAAGGGAGAGGGAGAGGGAGAGAGAGAGAGAGAGAGAGAGAGAGAGAGAGAGAGAGGGAGAGGGAGAGGGAGAGGGAGAGGGAGAGGGAGAGGGAGAGGAGAGGGAGAGGGAGAGGGAGAGGGAGAGGGAGAGGGAGAGGGAGAGGGAGAGGGAGAGGGAGAGGGAGAGGGAGAGGGAGAGGGAGAGGGAGAGGGAGAGGGAGAGAGAGAGGGAGAGGGAGAGAGAGGGAGAGAGAGAAAGAGAGACTGTACCTCCATCTCGAGTAGCAGACCGATAAAGGGCCCCCCGGTTCACGGTACGGCAGCCATCTCGCCGCATATTTTCCAGACATCATTTCATCGCATTTAGCCACGCTGTCGGCCCGCGCAAGACCATTCGACTGCGCGAATGGTCTTGCGCGGGCCGATAGCGGTCTGATTTTAGGGAAATGAAAGTGATTTACAATTCTAATGAAGTATAGTTCTTCACCACGTATTGCACAATCAGCGCCGTTATCACTCTGATCACTCCACGATTTCATCACTTCATTAGCATAATACACCTAGTCACTCTCCAGCTCATCGAAACCACCTTGAAAACAGCTCTCCAACTATGTATGGAACACCATTTCATCCCACCATCACTCAATTATCATTCACTGATATCACTCCTATCACCTCATTACGTTTCACTGATCGCATCAGTTCGTCACTATATAATTCCTATCCGAAACCGCCTGGATGAGACCTCTCCAACCATGTATCACACTCCCTATCTCCCCATAATCACTCACTTATTGATCACTGACATCACTCTGATCACTTGTCATATCACTTGTCTCACCACCAACAGTCACTCTTCACTCGACCGTCACAAATCCCCATTTTCGATCAGCACTCACTCACTCACCACCCATCATAACACACTTTTCCTGACGCCAGCCGACTCACCTCATCACTCTTACTCCACACTCAAACTTTCATCACCGCCTGCAACACAACTGATCACTATGCTCATAGGCGCCAGCGCGCTGCGCGCGCCGCACATTGACAGCGGAATGGCAAAGACCTCACACTTCTATAGTTCGAGCTCTCGATTTCGCCACTTCTCTCTTCGCGCGCGGCTCTCGCGCGACACCTAAATTTTTGCAAAAAATATATCCATATCATATCACCCTCTTCTCTCCAAACCCTTTTTTTCCCATCTTCAAACTCCCCGGATCATTGTTTTCCATTTTCAAAAACCCCCAAAAGCTCAAACCGACACCCATCGTGCTACCGCTTACAAGGCCCACGTCTGGATCCACGAAGGCCCAAAATTGGGCCTTCAGATAATCGTGAATAACTCGGTCAGTTTTTAAGCTGGAAACTTCTAGTTTAGTGCAATAGATTTCTCGCAAAACCAGAATTCCAACGGTATACTATTTTGTGGGTGTCACTATAAAACGTATCGCACTGTGCCCCGAAACGTACCCCGCAAACCCAAAGGGGGGAGTACATGGAATGTCCGGATCGACCGAAAAAAATTGCCTCTGATTTTTGCAGAAACAACTTTCTCGTATACTATCCGGCACCCGCTTTCCAAAAATACATAGTTTGACATATGTTTACTCACAAATTTACTCACTACACGCCATCCAAAAGTCTCACCCGGCTGACCAAGCCGTCTCCGATCCGGGCGCTGATTGGTCGGCGCGCGCCGAAACCCCGCCCCCAACCTCGAACCGCGAAGGCCCAAAAGTGGGCCTTCGAAATTCAAGGTTCGAGCAAAGGCCCGCGATTGGATCTTTCCTCGAACCGTCTCTTCTCACTCGCCTCACCTCAACCCACCCAAGTTTGAGGTAATTTCAAAGTTTCGCTCATCTTATGATGTGGTGAATTCAAATTTTGGAACGCTCTGCCTTTGGCGGAGCACTATACATGAATCAAAGTGAGGTGAGCATGCCGTAACTTTATTATTTATGCCAACTTATACCATACCATGTGTCTCCATAACATACACCACTCACACATTTCCTTGGTCATCTGCTGTGTCATATCATAATGTTATGCCACTTGTGTCACTATTTTATGACATCGTTGATATTTGCATATAATTGTTTGTTTGCTGTGGCTGTGAAGTTTGAGCTGTGAAGTTTGATACCGACAAGTGAATATAAATTATAACGCTTAGCTATGGTGAGTATCTAATGTTGTAAGATAAGAGTGTTAGTATTGGGATCAGAAGCGACTGAGAGGCTTGAAACTGGCGAGAATGGCCTTCTTGTCCCTTGAAGTCGCACGGGTAGTGAGAGACTGAAAGATAAAAGAGATTGCGTTTCTAATTTAAATATATTTTACCTCATACTGAGCCTTGGCATGGAGTTTCTCCGAGTTGATCCAATCGAGATCCCGCTAGAAAACGTGTTATAAGAATAGGAAACGGATATGGTACTGACAATGAGATCACACTCTGCTCCCATCATAATGTGCATGATTGCTCGGTAGTCAGGAAAATCGTGGGGGTTCATGTCACAGATATGTCTAAATTAATCCAAAAGTAAATCGTACTCAGGATAAAAGGTTACTTGATGACGTGTAGCATCGCGACTGGCAGACCTTTGTGCAGCAGTGACGTCATGTCTGCAATAAATAGATAAGTGACGTCATTGCTACAAGATCACCCACATTTTCCCTCCATCATGTTGTACTTTTCTCGCAATACATAGTCTTTGTCCACGTTTCCTTTCCATGGCAGCTTTTGGAACATCTGATTATCGTATTAAAAATAGTTTGTAAACGTTATAACACCTCAATGCTCATGAAGAGCCAGGATTCGAGGTCGTCGCAAAGATGCTGTTTTCTCATTTCGTGAGCAGCGCGCGAGGCATATCTGAACGATTGTTTTTTTTCTCATTATTCGACAGAAGCCAGCTTCTACCGCAGAGTTCCAATGAAGCCGTGTTCTCTTCCCTTGCGAACATTGACTTTCCCCTGATCATCAACGCTTCGCCAGGCCATTCCAAAGTCGAAAATGAACACCATTTTCTCATTCTGCTTCCCACCGATCGCAAAGTTTCCGGGTTTGATGTCCCTGTAACAGAAAACAATGGAAAGATGGAACAGTCATATTTTGACCTGTGAATGAAACCACAACGGTGCAACTGATGAATTGCATTGAAAGACTGGATAGACACATACATCGCAGAGAAAGAGCTGAAACAAGGTTTTTGTAGTTTTGAAAAAAATATATAAGGAAGCACTTCATTTTCTTGGACACATGATCTTGAACAGTGGAGAGAGATTTTCCGACCAGACTCATGACCAAGAAATGGAAGCTCGAGGTATGACCTGAAACATTTGGAACCAAAAGTAAAATACAACTACCTTTATCCACGTATTGAACAATTTGGTTTCTGTTTTCGAGAGCATTGGCTGAGACATCCATGAGAACAAAGATTTCCGACTGAAACGATATGAATTGCTAAGGTAAAATGAGTTCCTAAAGGTACAATCAGTGAAGCAGAAACTCCGCGTTTTTCTGTCTTGACCGCGTAATGTTCTTCGACATGTTTTTCTTTGGATAAGCCAATCGTTCCGTTTACTTTCGATTCCTCCTTTTTCTTGATCGCTTTATAAACTTCTCCATAAGTACCAGCTCCCAACTTTTTCCCCAGCTCATATTCATCATTGAAACCTTTCAAATACGTTCCAGTCAGTTTCTAAACACATCACATTACATCATGTATTAAAGGGAGTGTACCCTCTGATTTTCGAAGTTGAGTTAGCATCAGGATGTGAAAATATGTCATAAATAATGTCCTTTCTCATAGAAAAGTTATGCTCAAGTCGCCTTAAAGTTTGTGTAATTAGCGCTCGAATACGCTGTTTTTAGAGAAAAGTGTGCAGAAATGTGCACAAACGTGCACAGTCGGTGATGGTTTCTCCAACTTCCCGCCATTTCGCATCATTTTTGATATATTTTCACATTCCGGTGCTAACTCAACTTCGAAAATCAGAGGGTACACTCCCTTTAAGAAAAATAAATGAAAGGACGTACTCTTTCTTTGTTCGATGTTGATTCCTTCGTCTTCTTTTTGTCCATATTCAGAACGGCAGTTTGGAATTCAACGTAGTTCGATGCATTCTCTTGCCTTTTCTCTCTGAGTCCAATGTAGTCTTCCGAAACGGACACTGCCTTCATTTTATCGACAAACGAAGTCTTGCGATCTTTCAGGTAAGTGTAGATCTTCGAAGATTCACCATAAGTGAGATTCTATGTGATAAACAATAGTCGAGAATTATATTGTGAGCATTACCATAACGTGAAACTGGAAGAAACAGATGTACGAGAAGTAAAACTGCCACTTGTCAGTGTAGCTGTTGGCTCGGAATGTACGCATCGTCTGAAAATAGTTGATAAAAAAACAGACACTCAAACAAAATACTGACCTTCATCAGTTCGAACGGTTCAGGGTTGGGATCAGAGTCGACCATACCCATAAGGACATCCACACCTGAATCACGCAGAAGAGATCAGGAAGAACTTAAAGGACGTACCGACAAAAGCGGCGCTCCTTCCGAGTCCGTCGGCGCAGTGGACGACCACTGGCTCGTCCGTGAATCCAATCTTTTCGTATATCGTCTTCATGACATGCGCCATTTCTTCCGGGTTTTCAGGAGCGAGGCAGTCTTGCCAGCCAGTGTACTGTAGGAGTTCTACTTCTTTCTTCACGAATCCACTAAAACACCACAGTTACCATTCAAATCTCACGGTAACGTACTTGGACACAGTGAAAACCATGTGTTTCAGGTTTTTGATAGACGACTTTTTCGTGGACTTGCGTTTGATCTGAAATTTGATAATGTATGACTTACTAATTACTTCAGTCGCACCGTGTACTTTGCAAACTGATTTTCGAACACACGAAGTGTTTTCTCGTTCCAGTACTCGAAGCACTTTTCGACAGATTTTCCTTTCTCAATTTCAACAAAGTCGCATAGCATGACGATAGCCTTGCAGTTGTATCGGAAGACCACATGCCAGAAGTCGATGGCAGTGTCAGCGGTCGGAGCAGCGGTCACAATATATCTGAACAACATTGAACTTTGACAACCAGAAAAAAAAACTTACTTGTGTGCATGTCCCATAGGAACGATCCAGTTTCCATCAAAGTTGTTGTATTCTCCCGGCCAGCCCAAATCAACCAACGTTGGAACAAAGCTTGATTCTTTCGATTCGTCCACACCACTCATTTTCGATGTCGATATTTTGCTAGCTGAGGTTTTCTCCATCGATTGATCAGGCAAAGTTCGTCTCATGAAGTCTTTGTAGACTTTTCTTGGATCAATTCCAACACAGTCCTAAACGATTATAGTATCATTTCACATCACGATAAACATACCAAAGATATGCCAACACTGTTTCCAAATTTCATTTGGTTTTCAACGTTGAGTTCACGCTACATTGAAATATTTGGAGTTTATATTAGTAATATGTTACCTTCAATCCTTTCAACTTCATTCTTACAGGATCGAGAATTCGAAGCCGACCGATCAGGAAAGATGCAACTCCGAAGAGACATTGGCATGCTATGCATATGTCTAAATTATTCTCATATTATTTTCAAAAACTACTGAGTTATCTGTGTTACTAACACATCACATTGACAACCAAATAAAATGGTTTGATCTGATTGCAAGCTCGGGTTACGATATTTGTATAAATCACATTCATTTGACAATCTTTTGGTAGAGCATTCAGCAGTGTTGTCTAAAAAATTGTTGAACACACTAATTAAAAGTGTGTTACTTTTATCGATGTTGTAGTATTTTCAATTTTTGAATACACTTCATAAACGCCGGGGTCTTCGATTTTGTATCCCAAATGATTCCTGAGATCATCGAATGCCGACACGTTCTTGCATGCGTCATTTTGTTGTTTACAGTTCCATACATTCTAAAATAAACATGATCACGGGATGGATGTACACAAAAAGTATTTCTATACTCTGTTGATTGCATTCGGTACATGGTAGCTAGTCAGTTTTTGTTAGAAAAAAACTAACCAGAAAAGTTTTTATTCCCAGCGTCATTGTGCCGAGACTCTCTAAAGAAGCTGAATAATCGTCTTCATCAAAGCATTCTATTGCCCAATCGTGAATACTTCCGAAACGACAGTGTTTCATAGTATTGTTCACTTTTTGATCGAACTCGATATATTTGGCTCTCAGAAGCTGCAAATCATGGCATCAGTATCTTTTTTTCTTCAAACGTACCATGAGTCTCTCCAAAACATTCGATATGTGTTCAGATGACATTGTTTGAATCACATCACGAGTTGTGGAAAGTTCGTCAAAAATACCTAAACAAATTATGTTTCTTTCATGAGTATAGACCATTCCCCATTTTCATCGTACGGCATTATCGGCTAGCTGCCAGACATGGGCAAAATGACGAGAAATTTATGTAAAAAAAACTCGTCATTTTAGAGTTTTTCGAAGTAGTACTGTAATAAACGCGAACTTGACAATTCTAACGAGGTCATTTGTCGGTATGGCCTCTGGGTAGAACATAACCAAATTTGGTGCGGTTTGGTCAATTGTGAACTTGGCGTGGTACACCACAAGTTATCGATAGATTTCTCGAGAACCAATTGATCAATCAAAAATTGCCGAGAAAAATCTATGGGGACATGTACTACGGACATCCTATTTCCCTAAAAAAAAAAGCCGCCAAGTGCGTGAATTGGGCGGTCGATTGAATGACTGATAACAAGCTGAAAATGGATCGAAATGTGTCTGAGAAATCTTCTGAGACATGACTGACTTACGATGAACGGGGAAAACGGCCTATATTTTCACACTACTATCGTTCAAAAAGTTTCAAACTAAACTTTTGAACTTTACAGAAAAACAACATAATTTAACCTATGGTCTATGGTTGTGTAAAAGTGCTCATGGCGGGTTTGGCAGTAAATTTATTTGGTTTTTGCTGAATATTAGGAGAGCTGGTCAGCTCACATTCTCACAACGTTTTGGAGGTATGCTAATCAAGCTTTTGCTGAATCGCCGCGCTTCTATATATCTTGTTTCGAGCCGCAAGTCGATCTTCAAAGGCCTGTCTTTGCACTTTCAATGGTGGTCGTAGCACAAGCGGCCTGTTTAGCGGACCGATCCGTGAACGGCGAAAGTGAATGGATGATAAGGACAATTGAATCATATATTGGATAACTGATTGAGGCAATAGAAGAACTTAAAGTTTCCGATATATCTCCAAATATCACCGCACCGTTCGTGCGCCACGGATATCTACGCACCGGTCACGCGCAAGCAGCGCATTTTGTAAAGTTCTGAAGCGAACATCGCGCACAAATTGTGCCTCTGGATAAATTTAGAGGACTTTATCCTGTGTGCAACTAGGCCATGAAAACGTTTAAAACGTTTTCGAAAAACGTGGACCTTTTTACGGATAATTACTGTTTTTATCTTTTTTTATATTGGCTAGGTATGATCTTTTCCTAACCACAACGTTCTCACATTCTGTGTTAAAATAACAATCACCTTGGAGAGCGCGATCTGCATAGCTCTCGAAGAAAATATGACCATTTTCTCTGAAGCATTTCCGAGAATTGCTGAAATCAACATGTTTATGATGTAAATATTTCTGAAATAATCATGCTATTAACACTCACAACACGTTTCTGTTGAAAAATGTGTTGTTCATATTAGTGGATAGCTCCCAAACATCCTGACTATTTTGAACAAAGAAATTGCAGCTGATTTGTCTAACATCAGCAAAGTTCGAAAGAATCCTGTGATAAAACTATCAAAAAAATAAAAGTTTCAATCATACGGTATGTAAACTCCAGGAAATATCACGAGAAGGAACATAATAGCAGATTCCAGCATAATGAACTGCGGCTTGACTAAATCATTTTTGTTAGTTATGAAAAAAGTTAAAAGTATGAAAAACAAACTTACTCGGAGCAATGTAAAAAGATAGCATCATTACAGAAGCTACAGCCATTAATATGAAAACAAACCAAATCATTTGTTTAGCAACGTCATAGGTGACGACGTGCTAAAATTATTGACATGTTCGAATAATATAATGTTGTCAAATACCTCAATAGCAAGTTTCTTCATTTCTTCTGTTTCTCGATTTATCACGTACAGCTCTTCATAGATCTTAATGCAAGATTTACAAAAAGGGAACTTTGAAACAAGTATACCTCTTTCGAAAACAAATTCTTGGATCGTGAAAACTTAGTTTTTAGCAAGTTTTTCGTGTAAAAAGTCGAATTGGTGTCAAGAACGTTGTGCACGTTAAAAACGTTTTCCTGGAAAGATCTTCGCTGTGTATTTCATTACCTTGCAAGTTCAACTAACATATTTCGACAGCGGATCGAGAAAATATTGTTGAAAGGAATTCTTGAAAAAGTCACGAGTTTTTTCGACAGCTTTCACGACTTTATGTAGTTTCTTCACTTCCACTTTTCTCTAGAAATACAAAACAATGTGTAATAGTAAAGTTACGCTTACCTTTGCTGATTCAACAGTACTTATGACATCTTCCATAGGCAGCACAGCTACTTCTTTCAAATGGGCAACGAGATTGTTCTAAATGAACAACATTTCAGTTGTAATACTATCACAAATTACCGCGTGTACAATCGGATGGCTGTTGCTCAAAACTGTTCTGTTTATTTCATGTAACTAAACAAGAAAAATGAACTTTTAATATGATGATAGATTTCAAACCTGCTTGATAAAAACTTGATTCAACTCGATTATCTTGTTATTCTTAGGATTCTCAACGGACTCTCGAACAACACACATGAACTCGCGCATTTCTTTGTAGATGTCTAAATTCCTTTGAAACACATTTACGGCAAATCACAAACTTTTGAGCTCAGTGTTGATGTTCTTGGAGAAATCCTCGGATATTTTGTTGTGAGTGTGGAAGAAAGCATTGACATACACAATCGACAAAATGATACACGCCAGAGCAAGCGCCGATATAAGAGCAATCGCAATCTGGAACTTTTTCATTTACGGAACCGTCATTTTAGTTACCTTCAGCAGAAAAATTTGAAGAGAATGATCCTTTGACAATAAAGGAATAGTTACCGACTTAGTGGAAGAAATCGTAATCGTCCGCAATGTCTGAACACGTTTCAACTTGGCTAACATGAATGATCAATTAACCTGTTCAGTTGTCTTTCTTTTTGTGGTGTATATGATATAGGAAACAACAGTGACAATACCAACAAGTGATAACAAACCGAACATTACAGAGGGCACGACGACTTGCTGAGAACAATTTGTGTAACAATTTGTAAATGTGAATCTAACCGGCGTCTTCTCTTTAATTTCTCGAATCAATACATCAAACGAAGTAGCATTGTTTATACCAAACAGGTTCTAAATGAGTTTGTCTTTTCAAAAAACGTTTTGTTAGAGTGTTAGAGAAAACGTTTATAGAGAAAACTGAGTTAGTTCTAATTACTCTTATATTACTGAAATGTGAATGAGTTTCGAAACAAGAATGTTCAAACGCACTTTTGAGTGAAAAAAACTGACCTCCATCACTCCTTTGAGCGTCTCTTCAGATGGCGCCTCGACAGTGTCTGGGGAGAGGAAGTCTGCCGCCGCTGCCATCAATCTATCTTGCCACTCCGTACTCGTTCGAACATCAGACACTGGATGTACGTTGTGTTTGTAGTTGGCGCACTCTACAAATACATACGTATGTATTAGTAACCATAATCTAACACCATAATCGTTGTAGCCGAGCAAATTTGTCAAATTTGTTGACTCAACTAAACGCAATTGTTAAATGAGGGCAGTTTCGATATCTTCAAGAAGAGTAAAACGAATAAACTGAGTAGAGGGAGTGGTCAAATCAGACGAGAGAGAACGATTGATAAACGTCCGAATACATGCGTGCATTTCAAATCGTGCGGAAGAAAAAATTGACGCGCAAAATTCGAAACGACTGGTGTATTAGTTTACGGACTGTAATAAGGCAGATCTGTGTCACTAAGTGTTTAAAGGAAGGTACCACTCTGAATTTCATGTGTAAACTACGACTACCTCAACTACGATTAATTCGGTCTACTACCACCACGTGAAATAACGTGAAAACACAATCACTTTTCATGAAATAAACTATATGATAAAAAATGAAGATAGGTGTAGAAAACGCCTCGCGAAGTTGTGTACTTCGTAGTGAGAAATACCGAAATATGCCGTAGATGCACAACGCACTCTTCTGAAACCAATAACTTGTATGTTTTTATATGACTATCAATGATAATCATATGTGCATATACACACAATAGCATATGTAACAATCCATTAAATAGTGTGCGTTGTGCATACGGAATGTTCTACGGCACATTCCGGTATTTCTCACTACAAAGTACACAACTTCACGAATCGTTTTCTACAACTTATCTTCATTTTTTGCAGTGTCTTTTCGATTTTTTGTCGTCCTCAGTCAGAGGGTGGCGATCTGCGCAAAGCGTTCTGAACTTGATTCAACTCCATCTCGCGCTCGTAGAATCGTTTATTCCGCCCACGCTCTTGACTGTTTTAGTTTATCAATCGGATGTCGGCCGCACATCGATCATCTTGCGTCTGATATCAATCGATATTCGGTGGTATGTTATCAAATGTCTTTGATATCGATCGATTCTCGACAACTCCGGCACTCGAAAAGGAAGACTGACGAACTTTCTTTGAAATGAAAAAACAACCGTACATAAACAGGAAATGTAAAATATTTTCGCAAAGAAGTGATATCGATCGATTGCAGGTGCGCGGCCCCTCATGGCGGTATGGTGGAGACACGGCGCGGCGTCAAAGAAGTGATATCGATCGATTGCAGGTGCGCGGCCCCTCATGGCGGTATGGTGGAGACACGGCGCGGCGTCAAAGAAGTGATATCGATCGATTGCAGGTGCGCGGCCCCTCATGGCGGTATGGCGGAGACACGGCGCGGCGGCGAAGAAGTGATATCGATCGATTGCAGGTGCGCGGCCCCTCATGGCGGTATGGCGGAGACACGGCGCGGCGGCGAAGAAGTGATATTGATCGATTGCAGGTGCGCGGCCTTCATGGCGGTATGGCGGAGACACGGCGCGGTGTCGCCGAGATTTGAGATGTGTTTGAAGCCAAGACATGTGCGCAGAGTCAAGATCTTTTTTGCGGTCGCATACGTGTGCGACACACGTGACATCGCGAAAGAATTTCAGAAAATGACGTTTTCAAATTATGCAGCAGTAACCAGTAATGTAAACAATTATTTTCGATTGACATGCACATCAACTGCATCTACTGTACGAGGCGGTACCAACATAGCATGCAAAGTACATGGAAAGACTCACTGAATGCCGAGAGCTTCTTGATGAAGTCTGCTTTTGTCAAGGTACCACCGAGAATGGAGCGACACATCAAGAGAAGCAACAAGAGCCTGGAAGAAACGACAACATGAACAATGTTACAGCGATTACAAGGCGGAAAACAAACACGGGCACTGAATAGACCGGGAAAGAAAAGACTAGGTTAGGACATGAACTCACCGCCACACGAGACGGGCCATTGCGAAGAAATGACGATGGGAAAATGAAAAACGAATCGAGATGCAAAACGTGGCTCAAATCGAAGCATGCGGATGCTTCTTTCACCGCCGATCAGCCCCCCTACACCCTACTTCGCTGTGATCGTCCCCGTCGGGATAGGGGTGTGGCACTTCTTGCCGAATCCCCTCTCGTCGCCCCCCTCGCTGTCCGTGGCCGCCACATTCGAGTGACTCGTCGCCGACATTCACCTGGCGAGGCTTGTCTTTTCCGATTAGGTGTTGTCTTCCGCTCCTCTTGAGTTCTCATAAGGGGTACGGTTTTCGGGTACGGTTCCGGGCGTTCCGGGTACGGTTTGCGGTAATGGATGTGGTAACGCGGTAACGGCTTTACACTGTTTTTTGTTGTTAGTTTTGCATTCCAATGGATCAAGTTATAATCTAAAGCACCATTTAAATCTGTGTCTAAAAGTTCGACCATGTTGTTGTTGACCCAAGCTCATCTATGACCAATTCGACCAGTGAGTGTAATTCGGTCTACTACCACTTTTCTTTTTTCTTTCAAACCTTTTTCGCATTGCTCCTTCAACCTTTTCCGCACGTATTCCGCGCTCTTTCCTCATACTTATTTATTCGAAAAAGTGACTATATATTTTGACCGAATTTGGCAAACAAGGTGCCATTCAAACCATCATGATCTGAAAATAGTTTCCTGAAAAGGGCGCATCACAGTTTTGAGTTTTGCGCGCGGTGCGCACGAATACCCAAACGTGCGCAGAACCAGCGCGCGCGGGCAGCTTGGACCCCCAACATTTCGCGGTTACTATATTGTTTCTGATTTCTTTTACTGTTCATTTTCTGTTGCATTGCACTTTTGTCAGAATGCATTTTCAATTCTTACGTTTCGCAAAAGGGTGCCATAGTGATTAGAGAGCGCACATTTCTGGATTCTGGACGCGGATCGGAGGAAGCCTCACCTCATCGACGCTCTGATCCCGCGGCACTGGACAAAGAAGGCCAACCCGCGCGCTGTGTGTGTTCGTTGTGTTTGTTTCGCTTTGTACATAAACTTGAGGCATTCAATCAGAGCAACTTATCACCAATTATTGATAACACATTCTGACTATCTGCGAAAAGACCTTTGAAATGAAGTACTGCACTCTCTGGTTACACTTATATGAGCTCTGAGATCACTGTTATCATACTATCACGTATCACTGATTTCACCACTACACTATCATAACATACATACTGACACTCTATATCATCGAAATCTCCTTGAAAATACCTTTGCAACCGTGTATCATAAGTCTATATCACTCACTGCTGACGAAAAACTGATACCTTATCACTCATCAATGATTGCATGTTTTGAGAGGCCACCTCAGTTATCCACCCAAGCAAGCGAGATAATGCGTGTTAAAGCATGTGTCACACTCTCTATTCCGCTCACTACCATCTTATCAATGTTATCAACTCATCATTTATCACTGATCTGATCACTCCATCACCATAACAGATCATTTTGATCAATCACTATCATCTCCATGTCTCTTGTCTGACTGACACTTATCACTGATCACTTGACTCCGACCCGACCGAGCTCAGAGGCACGCCTCACTGTTGCAATGAAACTCACGTGAAAATGCGTTTGGAAACATGTTGCATACAGTTAAGTTATTATAATAATATAATATGTTTATTCATAGTGCATGTGGGGGTACACAGAGAGAAATACAACATGACGAAAAGAGAGTGTAAGCAGCTCTTGTCGACGTTGACAGACCCCCGTCGACCCGGTACAACTACGCTTTCCAGATATCAGTATTTAAACGTGATCTATGCGGAAAGACGAAGTCTCGCCACTCGATATGGGACAGAGGAGAGTGAGGAAAACGGACCAGGTTATGCCGTTTGCCACCACTTCTCATTAAATGAATAATCCAGATTCATATTTTAGTTAAGATTACCTAGAACCTGGTTGGATCATTTATACAAAGTAGTGTTGAAACCGTTCCGTTTTTACTATGGAAGTTTATTAAATCATTTAGTCTCTTTCGGAATAGGGGTTTTTCATGAACAGAGACCACGTCACTTGGAAGTGAATTCCAAACGTTAACGACTGTGTATGTTAAAAATGATTGTTCTACAGTAGTTTTTGCGTTTGTGAGTAATTTGAGACCATCTACCTACAGACCATCTACCCGCCGCCTTCTACCTACAGACGCCGAGACAACTCACCTCGCTCAAGGTTCGGATAATTTCAACATCGTTGTTCAATGTCCCAGATTACTCTCTCATCTTTTAAGCGTTATCTGGGAGAAGAGACGTTCGCGTGGCCGGGCTGGGCGCAGCTTCCGTCATTGGAATGCACTATGGGTGCGGTGGTGACGAACTTCCGGCTGGGAATGCTCCTGGTACGCGCCTCTGTAGACATGCCTACCGTGTTCTATCAGCCACGCACTTTGTCGACGACGTCATGGCGTGGTGCGCGACTAACACGATGTGGTCGGATCTGGTGCTCACAAGCCAGTGCCGATCGATCGCCGCCAACGACGTCACCTCCGCACTCGCCACGGTCGCCGACGGAGATGGACAGATCGAACGTGGGGGGAGGAATGATAGTGAGAGGGAGAGTTGGAGAGTTTGTTTTCGTACGAAAGAGTGCAGCGCATATACGTGGCGTGCACCTTGCGACTTCGGAGAGCGCTTCGATGCTGCCGCTCGTTGGATGAGAGGTACGTATCGATACTTGCATTATTTTTGCTCACAGCGTTTGTTTAGGTGCTGCTCCATGTGACTCGTTCCCTCCTATTTTCGCTTCACTCTTATCGTCTCTGGACGCGCTGATGTCCCCCCGTACGTAAACATCTTACGTTACATTCTTACGATTTCCTTACATTATGTCTCGTATGACTCATTTCCTTACAATGTATCTTTTGTGCTCTCTTAATAAATCGTTTGCCGTTTTTGTTTTGGGATTGAATGTTCAGCTTCGGTCTCCCTGGTCGTCTCGCTGGTTTCATCGCTGTCGCTGGCTGCTCCGAATCTCGGGTCTACGCGTACCCCCAGTCGCCGTGTCTGGAAACACAAGCGCCTGATTGGACAGCTGCTTTTCGCTCGGCGGTGCCGTCGGTACCTTATCGTCTTGAGGGTCACTGTAGCTGGCGTTGCGTTCAGGAGCTACGACCTACGACGTTTCGTGGAGCTACGACCTTGCACTCTACTACGCCATGTTTCACGGTGCGCGCGGGGCCGAGTACTCACGACAGGGCACGATCGATCTCGTGCGGGAGAAGATGCGCGGCATTGTCACCTACCCAGACAGAGGCTCAACTACAAGTGCGGAAATCATTGACTCTGTGTCACGTGAGTCACGTGTCGGTGAGTCACACGGCGCTCTCAGGGCCAATTGTGAAGCTATGACAGACAGTATGTCCACTATTGTAACCATACCATACGATACATAACAAAGCATCGAGTGAAATAACGAAAACTCATACAAAACCGGCAGAAACGAGAGTGTGCGAAAGTGGTCTCGGCCGTGTGTGCGGATTATCTATCGAAATTACCCACGCCCATAGGCAGATGGTGACGTAGTTGTGGAAACGACAATAAGCCATTTGTAGTTAAACTAACAAAATACAAAACATTTGTGTGAATCAAAAACATTCTTCATCCAGTGCACAGGCTAGCATCAAACGATCGTCGGAATTTCAAATTCTTCTGAGATTTGGTATTTTAACACGTTGTTAATTGTGATGTGGGATGTAAGTGTGTCACTCGCTCTGGGTCTTCTGCTCCTCCTTCTCCTCAGTCTTGCACTTCTCCTTCTCCTCCTCCTGTTCATGCTCATGCTCATGCTGACGTGACTTGAGAAGGAGATGCTGCAGTGGGTTGCATAAGAGAGAGAGAGAGAGAGAGAGAGAGAGAGAGAAAGAGAGAAAGAGAGAGTGTGAGAGAGAGAGGGAGAGAGAGGGAGAAAGAGAAATCTGACCATGAGCTGCATGATGTTCCTACTGGACACCTCCTTGCTCGCCACCTCCTCTCCCGCTTCCGGCTGCTTGTAGCGAGACAGGATCTTCTTCGTCTTCTTCACCTCATCAGAGCTGTCCACCTTCTGGAATCTTCCCTCTCTCTCTACTCCCACAGACGGTATGGTTTCCGGCGGCGAGTCGCTGTCCTTGTCCTTCTTCTCGCGAGTCGACGATTCTGGACTGCCGCTGGTCGCCTCGGAGGCGCGCGCCCTGAGAAGATGTACACATGTGCAAGTGAGTAGGTGAACAACCTCGGCTTGTTCAGCTTCTCCACCGCGGTCTCGTTCTCCTCCACCTTCTTCGCCAGTAGCTCTTCGCCGAGAAAGGGCTGAACGAGAGATACGTGTTGGGTATGGGAGAGAAGTGAGAGGTAGAAAAGAGAATCGGACGACGTGAAACGAGTGTCTTCAGAGGAGACCACGGGAACAAGACGAAAGGAAACACACACGTACGAGATAGTGACAGAAGAGTCAAGAGAGAGAGGGAAAGGGATAATAGAGAGAGAGAGAGAGAGAGAGACAGAGAGAAAGAGAGAGAGGACGGCTATGGTAAGTGAGATGAAGAGAGAGGTTTGGGAGAGAGAGAAAGGGAGAAGAGTGCCAGTGTATAACTTCATTTTCATTGATATCGACATGAAATATACAACTACTCACAATGAAAATGTTACAAAAAGTGAGTAGATAATAATGTAATAATGATCTCGTTCTAGGTGTTTCCTGGCAGCGACCCAGCCACTCAAGTGAAGCAGTCTATCGTTTCCGAAATCCTATCTGCTATACCTCTCTATTCCGCCACTGTTTCACTCTACCTCATGAAACAACTTCCCAGAGGTATTTTTCAACACCATACACTAAATATGTTGTATAGAAAAAGTTAACAATGACTAAGATAATTATAACATAAACAATTCTAGTATTTCAGTGCAAGTCGCCGCTTCTGTTGTGAATACTGTGGAAAACCAGAACAATTACTTTGTTTCAGAATCAGAATCAGAATGTTTATCTCGAATCAAGTAGCACAGTACAATTATGTAAATTACGGCAAGGTTACGGTAAAATATAGTAATGCAACGCCTACTGCGAGTCCCAATAACACGGATTTCGGTAGTCCCGAGAATGCGTATGTGCTATTGGTGGTTTGTTTCACTCCGGGATATGTTTGATAGTCACTCCACACTATGGAAGAGAAACTTTTTTCTATTGGTTTTATATGATAATATGATTCTTAATTTAGTTCTAGTCTTATTAATTACGTGACATTCAAAACTACGTTCAACTCATAAACAATACTTTTGAGCTATTCCGACAGTGTTCAATCACCCTAAGAAGCATTCGTCTATTAAGACCATTACGGATTACGAAAGTGGTTTTCCATACACACTCCAGCAGGCAGTGATTGAGAGGAAAGGAAGAGTCCTAGCACATGTTCAATTTTCTTTAAAAAGTACTTGCGTAAACAAATGAACTTTGTCTTGTCCCAATGCTGCAAAAGCACATGAATAAAGCGTTTACAAATACTAACACAAACCTGCGCCTCTCTCTTCCCTCCCCCCTCTCTCTCTCTTTCTCTCTCTCTCCCCTCTCTCTCTGTCTTCTCTCTCTAATATGGACGTATGGCGTTATTAATTTGTATTGTTATATTTAATCGGTTAGTGTCCACTGTCCGTTATGCGCAGGTTTGTGTTAGTATTTGTAAACGCTTTATTCATGTGCTTTTGCAGCATTGGGACAAGACAAAGTTCATTTGTTTACGCAAGTACTTTTTAAAGAAAATATATGTCCTTTTGTTAAATTTCATAGAAATTTTGAATATGTGCTGAATTATGACTATTCATATGGATTTTATCAAAAACTACTATCTCTCACTCACTCTGTTCTCTCCTTCTCTTCGTCCCTTCTCTCTCTTTCACTGTTCCTTCTCTCTCTCTCTCTCTCTCTCTCTCTCTCACTGTTCTCTCTCTCACTCTCTCACTTTCTGCCCTTCTCTCTCTGTCTCTTTATATTTTCTGCTCTTCTATCAACGTTTACAAATACTAACACAAACTCTCGGCCGTTCTCTCTCTCTTCTTACTCTCATGTACCACAGATCACACGTTACGTTTCGGATCGCCGTTACATTTCACAAAAAACGTTTTCCCCACATATTTTCTCACTACCGTTCGGAGTCGCGCCTACTGCGCTCTTTCTCCTGGTTATAGTTGGCGGATTCTCCTGGTTATAGTTGGCGGAACAACGCAAACCCGGCGCGAATTAGACGCTGGCGGCGGCGAGGCGAACTACACTCAAAGTGCTAGTTGGAGAACACGGGCAGAAAACGCGAGAGAGTACGCTTTCGGCAGAGAGTCAGCGTTACCGGACACGACATCCACCCACCCACCCACACGCTGGCCTCTCACCTCATGGGTGCGCGAGATCGCTCATAACTTCTTTCGGAGAAAAGATACAAAGATGCCATCAATTAGTGATCTGGCCTACGGAACCGTGCGAATCTAACTAACATGAATTGGATGAGTTCACATTCCTGCTAACATGATTTTTGGATATAGCTTTTTAAAAATTCTAGCGCGAGCCCTATCCTAAGCCAAAAGAGAGGGCGCTGCGCGCCCTCTCT
>CAWZYM010000512.1:25000-38655 GCA_963966185.1 Rhabditoides inermis | reverse complement strand
AAATTGTAAGTGTAAGGATGCGTAGTTACACTTGTTCGTAATGTACATACCTTGTCAGTCCACTTTTGCGTCGTGTGAATGGGAATGGCTTGCCAGGGCAGACCGTCTATCACCGGTGAAGTCGGAGGGAACATGCCTGAAGCGGGCATGGATGGCGGTATTCCATTCTGTCCCCCACCACCCTACCAGCCATGTTCCACTGTGCAGACATCAACGTGCGATCGTAGTCCGACGATCGGACGAAGATCCAAAAGACATGTATCATAAACACACAAACATTCACTCGTTTACCCACCTGATCCGGCTTGTACTCTTGGGATAGGAACCCGTCATAGCGCTGTCTCAACCATTGACCCAGTCGGTATTGCTGCTGTGCGCCCAGTCTAGACCACTGTGTCACATCTATACACCAACCCTCTTCTCACCTGGTCAACTGGTTCCTTCCCTCTGTCCACTCCTCCTCTCCGGGCGCGGGATGGGAGGGAGACCGCGCGCCGTGTCTCCAGATGACGTGCACGAAGCGGAGTGATTCCACGTCTACCTGCGCTGCGATCAACGGTATCACAAACAGCCGCCACATGGCAACAAAACGACCCCAGTCTGCTGCAAATAGTCAGAAAAATGGCTATGATAAGCACGAAAAAAACGCGGGAAGTGGCTAGAGTTGCGATAAGTTCATGAAAAAGGCGAAGTCAGACTCGATTATGTATCAAAACGACGCCTTATGACAAAACAAAAACAAAAACTTTCTAATAAGGATCGTCTGAGGTGGGGTGTTTTGAGACGATATTTCTGATTTTTGATTTGATTTGACTCCATTCTCTCTCTCTCTCTCTCTCTCTCTCTCTCTCTCTCCTTTTCTCCCTCAATTATGTTTGATTATTGGTCATTGGTCACAACATCTATGCTATGAAATATTAATAAAGTACACATTTTCTCACGTTGTCGTGGTTGATTGCAAACGCGTTTGAAATTCACATTTTTCATCAATTGAGTGTTGATAAAACTGCATATACTTTTTTTTAATTTTCTCGTCTGACACCTTTAAACGCTTTGTGATTGACATCTACTGGAGTTTACATCATACGTTGTGTTTATGATAACTAATCATCCATTTGGCAGAAACCCGTGATAAGAGACAGTGCAATATGTTGCTATTGCAATGTCTGCTCGTCTGGATTTGATTTTTATGGATAGGACTTCGGCGACAAATCAAGCTGACATCGGCAGTTTTCAATTCGTTCATGTATTGTGGAGGCATGGGGCTAGAAACCCAGGCGGAATCTCCCTTAGCGAAGAGAAGAATCAACTAACAAGGCGAGATGGTAGCCGGCAGTTAATCGACTGAGATTGGATTCAGGGAGGGAGCGCGGCAGCAATACGATCTGGGCCAGTGGCTGAGATGAAGATACGACGGGTTCCTAGACAAACAGTATAAGCCGCATGAAGCGAGTACGAGTTATTTGACAAACAGTTATCATTTCCATGTCAGATCTACGTGCGCAGTTCGGACTTTGATCGCACTTTGATGTCAGCAGAGTGGAATATGGCTGGATTGTATCCTGTCCCCCTTTCATACTAATATTTACTATGGTGTCTGTCTGTCTGTCTGTCTGTCTGTCCTTCCGGAGAGATATCTCTTTTCAAAGTCTACTCTAACTACTCATTTTTTCTAGAAAGTTTCTCCAATACCTGAGAACGCAAAATTCCAAATATCTCGTCAATAGCGATCTCCTAATCAAAGTTATCACCTAATATCTTAACTATGAAGAAAATTTTTAAAATACTTCAATTAGAACCAAATTTGGAGAGTAGGTGAATCGACCTAGAAAAAGTCGATAGCCGCGATACCAGCTGCCTGTGACCTCATCTTCTTGCCCAAATAGGCGAATGTACCCAAAATGCACCCAAAATTCATGATCTTCGATTTTTATAAAAACTGAACAGAAGAAAGATTACGTTTAATAGATTATAGAAACCGGTTTACTTTTTTGAAAAGTCACCAAATATGGCGAATATGATCGACTTTTCGTACAGACGAGATAGAGGGTCCAATATGTAAACTTAAGCTTTTATGGGCAAAAAAGCCATTCTGTCAAAAATTCAGATCGATCGGACTTTGTCTTCATACAGTATTAGACATTTTCTGAGCGCGCGTTACTTGCTGGGGTCGCGCCCACCGGATGGCTCGCTACCAGCCGCCAGGTCAACCGATCGATATCGATTAGTTGGCATTCGCAATCACTGACCCATATCCACTCAGTTGTGTCTTTTTTGGTAGGAATATGTCTAAATAAAACAATAATGGATTGAGTCAGTTGAAAAAGACAAAAATTTCTATCTTCAACGAATAACTTTGACAAAACGAAAAGTTGAAGGTCGAAAGTAAAGTAAAATGTTTCGAGACGTCAATAGATAGTGCTTTCTAACGATCAAATCAACCTCAAACTGTTTCAAACTCCTTCACACGTGCGCACAACGTGTTAGGGCGCGCCAGCCGGCTTCTTTTCTCGAAGTCATTGTAGACGTGATATAGAAGTATGTACTGTTTCTTTTTTCAGTTTTGAGTTTTATACTTGTTTTCTTGTACATATTCAGCCTGAAATTCCGCTTTTCGATGCAGTACAGTGTCGAGTGGAAGTGAGGTGAGGTGAGAATCGAGTTCACCTTATACATGTCATTTGGCAAGCACAGGCGGTCAAATTATATTTTTAGAACGTGAGAGAGTAGACCGCAGGGAGAGAAGACAGTAGAGAAGAGAGTAGTGATTTCTGTTAAAATATTTTTACATAACTGTCTCTCGAAAGTCGCAGTGACTACTGCAAATGTGAGAATAGAAGAGTAGACACAAGGTACCATAGTACTGTCTCTAGAAAGTTGTTGTCACCGCAGCGGGAACGTGAAAGTATACAAGAGAGAAAATGGGAGAGAGAAAAGAGGAGAGAGAAGGGAGAGTAGACATAACTGTCTCTCGAAAGTCGCAGTGATAGTAATTACTGCAGATGTGAGAGTGAGAGTGGAAGAGGTGACGAGAGGTGAAAGTAGACAGAAGAAAACATAGTAATGTCTCTAAAAAGTTGTTGTCACAGTAGAAGAAAAAGATGCAGTAGACAAACAAGAGCATAGTACTGAGAGAGAAAGAGAAAGAGAGAAAGAGATAGCGAGACAGTGGGAGAGGGAGAAGAGAGAGAGAGGAGAGAAAGGGGAGAGTAGAACTGTGTCGAGGAAATGATTGAAATGATTTTTCTCAAATCGTATAGCATAGGGGGTGTTTGGAGTTTATCTTGGGTAGTTGGCAAATGACTTGGGTCCGGCCGCGTCCGTCGTTGGTCCCTCAGCAGAAGAAGCTTGGTCGCAGCATCCTCGAGGCGTCGGGCGAGCGTGGCGGCGGCCGGCTGTATCGCGCACTATCGGACAGCTCTCTTAGTCCCCTTGTCTCGAGGAGAGAGAACGCCCCACACGAGTACAGTATAAAGAGAGAGAGAGAGAGAGAGAGAGAGAGAGAGAGAGAGGGGGGAGGAGGAGGAGGAGGAAGATAGGATGGAAAGTAGACAGAACAGTGTAGAGGTAAGAGAGATGGGGCGGTGTACATCTGTGAAACATAAAATAAGTGAAAAAGAAATAGAATATATAGTTAGAAAAGACAAAAATTAAGCTACATATACAAAATACATAGAACTTGGACACTTCAACTACAACCCTTGCGTGTGTGTATCTTCGCAAGAGTCATTAGAGAGCAATCAACTATCGAACATGCAAGACGAACTATTCTTCTATTTTTCTATTTTTGTATACCTAGTGCGGAGGCGCGCGACAGCGCGCCGGAGCGCTAGTCCCCCATTGAGACTAATATTTGCTATGGTGTGTGTCTGTCCGTCATTCTTTCCGGAGAGATAACTCTTTTCAAAGTATACCCTATTTGCTAATTTTCTCTAGAAAGTTTCTTTGACACCCGAGAACGCAAAATTCTAAATATCTCGTCAATAGCGATCTCCTGATCATAGTTATCACCTAATCTCTTAACTATGGAGAAAAATTTCAAAATACTTCAATTAGAACGAAATTTGGAGGGTAGGTGAATCGACCTAGAAAAAGTCGATAGCCGCGATACCAGCTGCCTGTGACCTCATCTTCATGCCCAAATAGGCGAATGTACCCAAAATGCACCCAAAATTCATGATCTTCGATTTCTATAAAAATTGAATAGAAGAAAGATTGCGTATGATAGATTATAGAAATTGGTTTCCTTTTTTGAAAAGTCACCAAATATAGCGAATATGATCGACTTTTCGTACAGACGAGATAGAGGGTTCAATTTGTAAACTTAAGCTTTTATGGGCAAAAAAGCCCTTCTGTCAAAGTTTCAGATCGATCGGACTTTATCTTTGTATGATATTAGATCATTTTTGAGCGCGCGCTACTTGCTGGGGTCGCGCCCTCCGGGTTGCTCGCTACCAGCCGCGAGGTCAACAGATCTATGTCAATTAGTTGGCATTCGCAGTTACTGACCCATATCCACATAGTGGTGCGTTAGTTTGATAGAAACACGTGCAAATAGTCTCTTTAATAGATTGATTCAGTTGAAAAAGACAAGTTTCCTTCCTTCAACGTATAACTTCAACGAAACGAAGAGTTGTTTGCAAGACGAAAGTTTTGTAAGACGAGTTTAGTAGTTATATGATGGTTTGTGAAGATCAAACAAACTTCAAACTACTTCAAACATACGCACAAGACTTAGGGCGCGCCCACCGGCGTATTTTCTCTCAGCTGTGGCAACGAGATCATTGTATGGATTGTATGTATATTATATAAATATGGATTGGAAACAGTGACTGATCGGGTAGATAGTGTTGTAGCAAAAAACTTTCATTGTCATCCTTTTTCATACTACTTCTACAGCAAGCGCAGATTATGCGAGGGGCGTGCCAGCCGGCGTGCTTTCTGTCAGCCGTCGCATGAAAAGGTCACTGCATTGTAGACTTTTTTTTCGTTTTGTTAAAAGAACATTGTTTTATCGAGACTGTTATGATCTCGTTATTACTGAAAAACGCTTTGTCTTTGGAGCAGTTCAGTAAAGCATGAAAGTGAGGTGAGGTGAGCATCAAGTGCAAGACTCAATCCGAGTTACGAAGACTGTGTTTGAATAATGAAAGAGTTCTGTAATTGATGTTGATTCACAATTTTTTATACATAAATTGCTACGCCGCTTCTTCGTTCTCAAGCGCAAATAATATTTGATGTAATACTTGCTTATTCTAGCCACAAAAATCAGAATGTGAGAGCAATGTACAATTTGAGAGTGAGAGTCGGCAACAGAGATAATAGTACTGTATCTAGCAAATGGTTACACCGCCGCGGAGACGTGAGAGTAGACAGAAAAGAGCATAGAACTGTTTCTAGAAAAGTAGTGTGATCGATGCGGAGATGTGAGAGTAGACAGAAGAAAGCATAAAACTGTTTCTAGAAAAAGTGAAGTGGTCGATGCAGAGACGTGAGAGTAGACAGAAGAGAGCATAAAACTGTTTCTAGAAAAAAAATGATTTCATCGATGCGGAGACGTAAGGAGTAGACAGAAGAGAGCATAGAACTGTTTTTAGAAAAGTGTTGTGATCGATGCAGAGACGTGAGAGTAAACAAACGAGAGCATACAACGGTTTCTAAAACAGTGATGTGGTCGATGCAGAGACGTGAGAGTAAACAGAAGAAATTATATAACTGTTATTAGAAAAGTGATGTGATCGTTGCAGAGACGTCAGAGTAGACAGAAGAGAGCATGAAACTGTTTCTAGAAAAGTGATGTGATCGACGCAGAGACGTGAGAGTAGACAGAAGAATGCATGGAACTGTGTCTAGAATGTTGTTGTTACCTTTGCGTCAAAAAAGAGAGAATTTTTTTCGTGTTGAGAGCGTAGTTTACCATCCAATTATTTATCTAAACTATTTTCTATTCTTCTATAAACTAGTGCGAAGGCGCGCGACAGCGCGCCGAAGCGCTAGTCAATGACTCGGTCATAGAAGACCTTCCATGGCAGGCCATTCCAGTACACACAATCGAAAGAGAACACGACGCGGTAGTTCAAGTTCAAGCTACCGTCCAAGTGTTGTTATAATGTTGGTTGAGGTGATAATGGATAATGAGGGCACGCCATGCCCAGCTATTGCCGAATACGGGGACACACTATCTTCCACAAGTGAATATGCACACCTCGTGGAAGAGTGTGAGGTAGCTGATGAAAGACCCATACTTGAATTCTCATACATTTGCAGAACCTTCTTGGGGTTCCGCTTCACAATCCGAAACTTCTCGAATTCTTTTCGACTTTACAACCAATTGTCGAGCCGTATCTACTAAGCGAATCGGTAAAAACAAACATGTGTTTTCAGAAAATGTTTTTTCAAAGAACATTGGCACGACACCGTCTTGGATGAGTGAAAACAACATGAACAAGTACCGATTGTTGATCTCGGAGTATATGGGAATGGTCTTCTACACTCCTTTGATGAAACGACTTCGCGGTGGTAATTCAAATAATTCAATTCAATGAATTCAATGAACAGATGGAACAATTGTAGGGCCGATAACATATGATATTCTCAATAGATTCCAGCAATTAAACACCAGCCAGGAAAATCGCTTGAAATTCTACGCATATTCTGGGGTATGCTTCAAGTTTCTGATGAAAATCTCACAACAAATGTTCAGCACGACTTCTCTATTCTGTCTTTACTTTCTACATTCTCTATAGTTTTTCCTCAACTCCCCGAGCCGTCTTCGGTTGTTCTGTTGGAAATGCATGCACGTAATGGAACTCGGGAGATTGAGGTGACAATCGAAGTTGATGTAGTTATTTATATAATCATAATAGTTTCAGCTGTTCTACAAGCCTTGTGCGGGTTGTGAGGTTGATCGGATGGCATTTCCCAATTGCCCGTATCCGTGTTCACTAGATGATCTACTGGCGTCTGTAAAGCAGTACATACCAAATGATTGGAACGAAGAATGCCACATCGCCGACCTAAAGCCAAAGAGTAATCTTTTAATATGTTGTACCAACCCGACTTTCATTGAGGTTCTATTCTCTCATGGATTCTCTTCGGAGTCTCTGCTATTTGTACAATAGCACTCTTCCTGAAATGTATCCGAATGAAGAAGAAAGAGACGACTTCACTGCTCGCTGGTGCTCTGTTCGTATAGACATGATAAACACTTATGCGGCATATTTTTTATCTATATTTTTCATGTAAGAATTGACGTAAGTCTTCCTTGTAGCCTTGTAGATTAAACACACAACAAATACGATACATACTTTATCAGAAAGCTCTTTATACAATAATAGGGCATTTGTGTGCAGAAATGCAGTCTACTACATGTTCAAGCATAGTGTTTTGATTATTGATTGATATTATTCAAACTTATAGAATCTATTAAGCACACTAACGAGTTTGAATCTAGACAGAATCTGGGGGAAACGTCGTTAGAATTACGAAAGCGGGAAGATATGATGTGATAAATATTGCGCGTAAATATTGCATATTCTAAACTATAACACAATAAAATACAGATTACGTCAATTATTTTGATAATAAATGATTGTATACTGAATTAGATGACATTAACGAATAGTTACTTAAAAGTAATGCAGTTGATTTTTCTTTCTCTTTTCACTGGGTAGTGGTGGTAGTATCAGTAGTAGTCTTCTTCTTGTAATACTTGGTCGTCACGTGACTGAAAAAATTAATATTATTCATAATAATTATTAATTCAAGCAGATGAACTGGTAGATGTTTAACCTTTGATGTAATTGACCGATAATGCAATTGTATACTTAAACCACATATTGAAAGGCGGTTTTACCATCTCACAGTTTTCAACAACAAAAAACCGCTCACCGGGAGATGACTCCAGGCTCGAGCTGCTTCTCCACAACACGCTTCTCCTCCTCCTGAAACAACAGAACATTGATGTCAGAGAAATCAATTGTTTGCATAATTCTCGCATTGGGTGACGTTGTCATAGTAGTGATAGTTTCATTAGACGTACAACTGGATAAACCCAATGTGTGTACCTTGAGTAGTGCGACCTCCCTTCCGGGATCGGCTGCCGTGGTGAGCTCGCGTCGGTACGAGACGTCGTTGCCCTCCTGGTCACGGTACCCACCCTACAACACACACAAGGATCACCCTGTCAATTATTTGTACGCAAAATCATTAGTAGTGTTTCATTTGGTGTATAGTTTTAGGTTTTTTTATCATCTCTATTCTTAAAAAACCCACACCTTGGCGTCGCTCTTTGTGTTGCTGACGCTTCCCTTCTGCAGGGTCTCAGACATCTCAGCCTGACGATCAAACGGCTCCGTCGACACCTACACAGCACATTACACTCATTAGGGACCTGATCGATGAAAAGGCGAATATAGTATGCACTATAATCGTGTCACACAACTTGTTGCAAGTTACTTGTTGGGATCAACAGTTTCCTGAATACCTGAACTCAACATGATAACAAGAAAACAATTAGTTTTAAAACATCGTTTGAAAGAGCGGGTTTGTTTTGAAATTTTAGTCATCTGCAAAGAGATTTTATGCATGTGCTTTCGTTGAATTAGATCCAAACAAACCACTCCTCTTTACTCGTGTACTTTTCGAAAGAATCCATACTGACTTCACAAATTCAATACTTGTTAATTCAATTCAATTCAATTCAATTCATTAATTAACAAATTCAATACTTGAACACATCGGCATATCGTATCCTGTTAGGAAATCATCAAAACAGTTACAGAGTGGGCCGGCCCTAACATTGCGTTACCATTGCGATTACAACTTTGCAAATACAGGCCTATATTAATATGTTTGCGTTACTCCCGCATACCTGCTGCTGGGTGGAGTTGCTGGAGTTGTGTTGGTTGAAGGAGGAGGAGGAGTGGGTCGAGGCCGGAAGGGCATTGGGCACTGACCTGCGGGGAAAACGTATAGAGAGGGAGAGAGGGAGGGAGAATGATGACTGACTGGGTGGTCTCGGTCTTCTCGTAGTGCCTCTTGTAGTTTTTCTGCTCCGAATACTGCGACAGCTGCGACACCGGACGAGACTCCGTCTGGCGAGACTGCAAACAATCGATAAACAATAGATAATTGAATGTTGTTAATCAATACAAAGTGTTACGTGCGTCACTCTCATGCAAACCAAATATAACTGAAACAAAACAATAACACATCATTGTTTTCATGTGTTTATCGACCTTCTCAAAGTGAGAGTTGGAGAAGTTGCTGCGAGTCTCGTGAGAGGAAACAGGTGTGGGAGCGGAGATGTGCTAGAATAAAGTGGATGCTGTCGTTTCTTCACCACCCTCCTCCACCTCCTCTCTCTTCTCCTGTCGCCTCTCCTCCCTCCGGCTCTCAGAAACGATGGGAGGCGCAGGAATCTCCTCGTAGTTTTCAGTCTGTATTTGTGTTATTTTTTTTACAAATAAAAGTATAACGCATCTGAAGTAAACCACAAATAACAATGTATACATCATCACATACAGACACAATGTAGACAAAACAGGAATCGTCATACACATTCTATGAATAGGCGTTTCAAATGTTCCTTTACCTTCACGATCTTCTTGTAGCTCTTCCTCACTTCCGCCTGCACTTGCGATGGCACCGAAACAGCGCGCTGAAAGAGTTTGTCTCCGGGGACCACCCACGAAGGTATTGGGACCACCCACGTAGCCCTCCTCATTGTAGTTCTTCTGCTGATGAGCGAACTGGTTATCATAGAACGAGCTGTGTTGGTAGGGCTGATACTGCGGCGCATCACACGTCTCGGTCTGAAGAAACCCATCTACAGTAACACCGGAACTACAGTAACCTCGGTCTTATCATAGTGATAGTGAGAGGTGTTGTGGGTTTCGACAGAAGGAGGCGGGGCACAGGACCAGTTCTAGAAAATGCGTTGAAGAAGAGACGAGGAGGAGGGAACTTTGTATTCGTTTGAATTTTTTTTCCTCATTCTCATTCTTCAGCTGGTTACCTCATTCTCCGAGTGGTGTGACTGCTGCTGGGTAGTCTGCTGCGGAAGAGCGTACGGAGCGGAGTGGCACTCCTATCAATTGTATCAGACCCCATTTTCCGATAAAGTTTACCTCTTGTTTGTACTCATTGTATGTGTGGCTCCTGTTCTCGATATTCTGCGGATGAACAGCGAAGACGTTGTGAGTCTAACATGAAACATCATGTCAGGTATTCAGAGACACACTGAACCTGCTGTTCCTTCTGCTTCTTCTCTTCCTGCCACTGAGTATGATGAACGGGCACGGAAGCAGGCACAGTGTACTCCCTCCTCTCCTCGCTCTTCCTGCTATCCTCCTGGCGGACAGTGGTCACTGCGGGTGCGTTCGTCTCCTATGATCAGTTGATCAGTGAGTTGTTCAGCTGATCACCCACCTGAACAGTCTGCTCCCTCGCCTCTTCCTCCTCCTCCCTGTGTACCGATGACTGACGGGAGACGGGGCGGGAGGACACGCGGGAGTGCGACTCCTAGGGTACAGTTACAGATTTGACTGTTCTTACTAGCAACCTGGTTCTGCTGATTCTCGTTGTGAGAGTATGACTGGACGACAGGAACTGCCGTCCACTGCTCCTTCTCCTGCTGCTCTTCCTTCTCCTGTCTCTTCTCCTGCTGGAAGTATGCCGGCTGAACAGGCTGACTGCTCTGCTCTCTGTTTTCAGCAGAGTTGAACTCGTGGAACGAGTTCTGATTGTATTGATTGAAGACGGGAACCGCGGACGACCACGTCTTCTGAACAATCGAGTATGCGTGCGAACTGTGAAACGTATGCACCTCTTCATTCCTCTTCTCCTCGTAATCTTGCTTATATTCCGACCTCGTCTGAGGAACATACTGCGGGATCATCTCCCGCGTCTCCGTCTGCAACGCATACGTCATACGTCAATGTCACACGACGCAAGATGACGCAAGCCCAACCTCGGTCTTGTCGAACTTGCTGCAGCGATACGACTGATTCGCAGGCGCCGGCAGTACAACAGACTGCCAGCGGTTCTACAAAATCCTTTGCATATAATTCTACATAACCAGTTTCACCTCATAGTCATTCTGATGTTTTTGTTCATTGAATGCCGAATAGGGATAGTAGTAAGACGGTTGGACGCGAGTCTAGAAAACAAAAGGTACATCTCTTCCCAGCATTCCAGGTGCTGTACCGTCGAGTTCCTGTTGTAGTCATTCGAGTAGTAGTTGTCTCGAGTGACAATCGACTGCGGAGGCGGCACAGACTTGGAGCGAGACTGAATGGCTCAGTTCATTCATTCTTTCTTCCTTGTTCGTAAGTACCTCGGTACGATGGTAGCTATACGAGTAGTCTTGCGTGTTTTGAGTGGGAGCCGGCACGAAACAGTCCGAATAACGGTTCTTGAAACATAGTTTTGAAATAACAAAATGGTCGGGGTTTGTAGCAAAACAATGTTGTAGCAACAAAGCATTGGGGTAAAAACAGAAAACTGATATAGAATAACAGAAAACCTCTAGTTTAACTATGTCACACTGTTCATGCGGTTAGAGAGTGAACTGGGTCCCAGCACGAAAACATTCGCCGTATACCTCGTAGTTGGAGTTGGAGTAGTTGTTGAAGTGGTGGTTCTGGGTCTCGAACGTCGGCTGCGGGGTCACCTCGCGAGTCTCCGTCTACAACGGTGCCAGTGCAACAAAACACACAAAGACAACCTGGGTGGCCCGGACCAGCCAAGGGTTAGACAACGACATTTCGAACACCAGAGGACCATGGGCTCACCTCAGTCTTGTTGAAGGTCCTGTGAGAGTAGTTCTGGCTGGTCTGAACGGGAGGAGGCGCGGGAGAGGACACCGAACGAGTCTGTAAAGAAAGTACTTTTAAAATAAATTCCCGAATAGTTTAATGTTTGGTGAACAACTTTCAAAATCACCTCGGTCTTGTAGGAGTTATTGTAGGAGTAGTTCTGGCTCTGCTGAACGGGGGGCGGGGCCGGAGAGGCGACCGAGCGGGTCTGCAAAGGAGAGCTCTCTCTCTCTCTCTTCTCTCTCCTTCTCTTTCTCTCCCTCTTCTCTCTCCTTCTCTTTCTCTCCCTCTCTCCCTCCCTCCCTCTCTCCCTCCCTCTCTCTCTCCTCCTCTCCCTCGCTCCCCCACCTCCGTTTTGTGGTATGTGTTATGGGAGTAGTTCTGGCTCGACTGAACGGGGGGCGGCGCGGGAGAGGCAACAGAGCGGGTCGTCTGAAATATCCACGTATCCCCCGGACCACCCACGAAGTGTCCCCCACCTCGCTCTTGTTGTAGGAGTTGTATGCGTAGTTCTGGCTCTGCTGAGTCGAAGGAGCGGGAGAGGCAACCGAGCGAGTCTGCTGATAGGTTTCAGGTTACATTAGCATGTTCAAGTTTCTAATCTTGAAGAGTTTCAATACATACGCTTCAATTATATGTCCTGAAAAAAACTTGAATGGATGAAAACAACTCAGACGCACCTCGTTCTTGTTGTAGTTGCTGGAGGAGTTGAAGGATGAGAAGTTGTTTCCGGAAGTCTGGACGGGGATCGCGTGGGACTGCTGCTGCAATTGGATTGTGCTATGAATTGAAACATTAGCAGCTATTGAATCAATCACGATCTCAAAAGCTGGTCCAGGCCTGCTAATGTTCAGGAGTTCGTATTCCATACTGTCTTACAGTACTACTCTTGATTTACTTGCAAACTCTTATCAATTGCAAACTCTCTTCAATACTCACTGATCCACTTGAAGCACAGTGGCGATTGATTTGATACACTATGATATTTATAATGTATTACAAAAAAATGAACCAACCTGCGAGTTGTTGGTGTAAGAATGCTGCTGGATGGATCCACCAGTCTGGAAGCCAGGCTGCGACTGCTAAACAACAAACTTCGTAAGTATTACAATATTTAGAACTACAGTAACTGTAAACTAAACTATATAAACTACAATAATGCTCACTTCATAGGGCACCGGCTGCTGGAACCAGTGGAATTCGTTGGGTATCATGGTGGATCAATGGAAGGAGGATGGGACTGGAGGAACAATGCCGCAGACAACCGAGGGGATCTTGTCTTTCGCCCCCTTCCCACCCACTCTCTTTTCTTTGTCCCTCTTTCTCTCTCTCTCTCTCTCTCTCTCTCTCTCCCCCTCTCTCCCTCTCTTTCCAGCATACATACATACTCTGACGCATGGCAGCATGGTAAAAACGCGAACAACTGTTCGATTCTCGTGTTGTTGTTGTCTCTCTACTGCAGCCACTGATTGATATCAACGAGTTTCATAATCACTGCAATTTCCAAAACTACAGTATCCCACAGTATACCATGGACGTACCTGCTGGTATGAGTAGGAGGTCTTCTGGGTGATGGGAGCCGAGTGCTGGCTGATCACTCGTCCACCGCCGTGGCCGCCGGCCTAGATACGTTTCATTCTATCCTTGCGATACGTTTCACGTACACAGTATGGTTGATTGTGAGAAAGTCTACAATAGTCGTTTTGTAGTCAATTAGTCAATATTTCATATTTGCCATGCTCTATTTCTCATTCGTCACTCCCATTACACACACTCACTCTCTCTCCCTCTCTCTCTCTCGACTCTCGATCTGCCATTCCTTACTGCAGTAAACAT
>CAWZYM010000512.1:0-20000 GCA_963966185.1 Rhabditoides inermis | reverse complement strand
GTCGTAGGGTAGGTTGGGTGCCTCCGCCTGGGCGACCTTCTCTGCGAAGTGGCGACCGAAGCCGTCGTCCCTATCAGACTCGTGGATAGCCTTGAGGGTAGCCGACCTGCACAGGCAAAATACTAGATTTGCATGATCATATCTATATCTATACAAGTTTTTTTTTCAAATTATCGTGACATAATACATAATTTTGCCGAATGCGCTGGTTTTACAATTCTGCTTTGAACTTTGTACAATTGAACTTTTTTGATACAATAGTGACTAGTTTTTGATACAATAGTGACTAATTTACTTGCATTAGTTCAAAGAATCAAATACTGGCCTATATAAAAATTGGCCTATATATGTATTCAGGTAATCATTGACTAGAAATCAGAAATGGGCTGCATAGAAAATTTCTATTGGTTCATTACAGTGACTTCAAGCTTCAAGATAGTTCATGGAAAACCAGAGAGTGAGAGTGATGTTTGCACATACTGTAAACTGAATGAACGTAGTCTGATTGTGATAGTGAATGATCATTTGCTACATGTAAATGTTAGAATTCTCACCTGCAGATGATCTACACACCGAAATTATCGCTACATACGACATACCACGGTGTATTGGTATGGATACAATTTACTTTACATAGACATGAAACGGTATTCGAACGGGTTTCGATAGATAGAAGAATGCTCGCCTGGCCGGGTCGAAGTGTTTGTCGGGTGCGGGGAGGGGAATGGCGTCGGCGGCTCCGACCTGCTGCGTCAACTGCTCCACCGCTGACTCCCTGCAAAGTTAAACATATTAAAACATCCTTATCGGCATATACAACGTATACCGGCTTGCTGTGCACAATTTCATCCATAAAAGTACTGTAACTGCACTTTCATGTACTTTCAACGATATGTAGAAGCAGGGTGAGGCTTCGAAGATTCACTCCGTTACTCAATCGGTGAAAAGGTGTCTGACTTACAAATGTACGGTATGTTAAATGACAAGTTGTTGATAATATTGATGAGATGATCAATGAAACAGAAAGTAGCCAATGCTGAACATCCTTTCATTTCATGCACAACAATAGTCAACCTTTTCTACCTCTCTCCAAATACAGCTATTACCTCATTTGTAATCCGTTGAGTGTTCTGATAGTGTACACCTACTAGCCAAACTAGCATTTGCTGATTCGCTCTGATACGTGCATTCTTTCATGTGAGTGGGTGTGTAGGACTTTCCTAGTGAACTATAAAACTTGAGCTCATTTGGTACGAGGGAGAGAGAAAGGGGAGAGAGAGGAGCGAACGAGAAGGGGAGGGGTTAGAGAGGAAGAGAAAGAGAGAGGAGGGGAGAGAGCATCTTGTCTCTTCCTTGAACGTCTCAGCTGCCGCTTTGACCATCCATATATATTCAATCCTTGCCCGCAGTTTCGTTCACTTTCCCTGATGATTACTCCAGTTCCCTTCCATAGTTTCTCATACGGATGCTTTTCAGTGTCCAGTATGGAGGTTTCATACCTGGCCGCTGCCTTTCTCTCGCTCCTCATTTTCTTCGAAGTGTCTGTCAATTCCCTCGCTCTCTTTGGAATGATCCGACAGATAAGCAAGAAGTGAGTTCGAATTACACCACAAAGATACTTCACACATGAAATGTCTGTGAAAAATGACAATGAGGGGCTGCAGTAGATTACTAGATTAATATGGTTCAATCGCCAACCCGAACCAATTCAGTGCCAACTTCGTGCCTATCTACATCATTGTCGTGTCGAATCTGTGTGGAGACATGCTGATGTTGTTGCTGAATGCGGTCTACCTTGTTCCCGCCATTATCAAACAGGTGAATATCAATCTCTACTTTATAATATTCTAATATACAACCTGCAGGATTTCCTGTTCGGATCGCGCCGAGCCTCTCTCGACAAACTCTTCTCTTCCATGTTCATGGTGTTGTGGTATCACATCAGCATATCACAGATTCTCATGGCTGTTAACAGGTACGGTAGTCCTGCAGATTACAGTACAAACGTCGTCCCAGACTGACAGTGATCTGCTTCTCCACTCGTCGCATCTTCACCCTTCGTACCACCATCTTCTGTACGGCTGCCCTCGTTCCCATCTCCCTTTGTCTCTCCATCACCTCACAGTATCTGTCACCTTGTTGCGCGTGAGTTTGTATAATTATAACAGAATCGGTTTCGCAACTGGACTTTCTCTCGTACAACAGTACAAAAATGCATTTTCTCAAAAAGACAAAAATGCAAGTATAGTGAACTTTACTATCACAATTGTAGTTGTAGTGTCTTTCATGAGAATAGCCAGGGAACAAGTTGATCGTGGGAACAACTAGCTACTTTCTATTATCTTCCTTTCCTCGTATGAATGGCTACGAAATTAAAAGGCATATGAAATAAGAGGAGAAGGATATAATATGAAGAAGAAGTGCAGTTGTCCTCATGCTTCTCAGTTTTTCTAATAAAAATTGTATTCTACACAGGGATAGGATGCTAGAATACATAATCTTTTGATGCACCACGTTACTTACAAGAGCGAAGTATAACATACGTATGAAACAATGAAACAAGAATCGTTCTGAAATTCACTTTCAGATTCGCCTTCGATCCTCTAGTCTTCTCTTACTCCTACACCACCATAGAAAGAATGGAGAACCTATCCGATCATTTCATAGACTTTCCACTCAACACAGCAACCACAATATTTGCAGTTATGTGCTATATAAAGGTAAAGGGAGAGAAAGAAAGAGAAAAGAGAGCCAGAGAATATCAAAACAATCGCTAGTATTTTTGCACTGCGTGTTTAGTATGCGTGGTGTGTTTTATTAAGCGTAGACTACATAATTTGATTAGCTATGATTGGATTTGAATGAATGGAAATACGTCAGTGTGTCGAACAGTGATATTTTCAGTAGAAATAGAAACGCGCCGCTAATGTAACATTTTTTATTATAATTTAACCCTTTCAGATTTTTCACTATGTGCACAAGACTCGACAAGTAATGATCAACTCGATTTCATCTGATTCCATCGGTCGAAGAAGGCGGAGGGAATTCAGGTAGTTCTCTCTCTCGCTTTCTCCATCTTTAACCTTCTCTTCTCACTACATATCTCTCTCTCCCTCTCTCTCTCTCTCCCTCTCTATCTCTTTCTCTCTCTTTCTCTCTCTTTCTCTCTCTCTCTCTCTCTCTTTCTCTCTCTTTCTCTCTCTCTCTCTCTCTCTCTCTCTCTCTCTCTCTCTCTCTCTCTCTCTCTCTCTCTCTCTCTTTCTCTCAAGATCCCGATCATTCCCTCTTTTCCAGACACGCTTTCCAATTCGGCATCGTTTCCACTGTCTACTTTCTTACTTGGACCGGATTCCGCGCTCTCCCTATTATCATTGGTAATCTCATTGGCATCTCAGTAGTTGTTATGAAAAAAACCATTGCAGGCGCCTCCGCTCCCATTGCCTATCTCTCCGTCTCCATTCTGTTATGTCTCAATTGTGGGGCTAATGGCTTCTCAACCATTCTCGGAAACAGGGAGGTTAGCGAATTTGGAAACTTTGTATAGAAATGATGTGTGGGGTACACAATATACTTGACAATGTTCAGATGTTCAAGATGCGAGGCGGTTGTAAGAGCGTCGCGACGGTTCCCACAATATCCTCACGCATCTCGTAGACACTCAAGGCGCGTCAGCACGTCTTCTGCGCAAGCCAGCACCTCAGCACCACACAAAACGACAATATGTTATCTTTATAATGTACGATTGATTTTTTCATCAATAATTATGTTTGTTGTTTGTAGTTTGTGGTTGGTTTTTAATTCGGATTGTGCTGATATCATTTTTCAATGAGCATTTACACTATGAATGACATTTCTAATTTAGGTCATGTGAGTAACAGAACTGTCAACTTTCAATATGCGAATGTACTAAATAAAAAGTGAAAAAAACGTAGTTTTACGTATTACTCTAATACCGATGTTTATTTTTTACTACATTTTAATCCATGACGACTTCTACTTCGAATAAGCGCGAAAAAAAGAAAGGTGATGCGACGCTATTCGATTCGAGAAGACAAAAAGGTCATCAAATAGGTGCTGGCAACGAAGACTACGGAATATCACAACTATTGAAGTTGCCAAGTGTGAACTACAAGACTATCCACAAGACATGTGCATAGTTCTCTTAACCTCATCTCCACAAATAAAAGACAAACACAAAAGCGGTGGAAGGTTGCGGAGAAAGTCGAATATGCGTCCATTTATACAATACTATCCGTGATGTTTTCCTTTTCAGAAGGTAGAGGAGAGAAATATTTTTGTTTATGACTCCCATGATCACTTTTACTTTTGTGATGATGGAAAGAACTTGCCAATCACTTGAAGTCAGCTCTCATAGCGCATAACCATAATTCCAGTGTAACTCTACTGCAGTAATACCACCCGATCTCATGTGTTTCTTTCGCACATCCTTGTTACACAAGTGTCTGGCTGTGTTTTGCACCTCAGATATGATCCGCTGAGTGTAGATTGCAAACGGCACTTGCAAACAACCATAACGTATTCGTATTTCTGCTTCACTATCCACAATGATGTACAAGATTGCTGATATATTCCAATGTGTTTTCCCATCAATCATCGGAGGAAAACAGGAGGATACGCGGTGGTTTTTGAGGGATGTGGCCATCTCTCTCTGACGGTCCGACTGACCCGAAGAAACCAATCGATGCATGCCAAACACTGTGTAATCCAAATGGCAGATCAAGCGAAGGAGAGAGAGGGGGAGGAGAGAGAGGGAGAGAGGGAGGGAGGGAGGGAGGGAGAGGGAGGGAGAGGGAGAGGAAGTGCGCGCCTGTTCGTCTGTGAACGCATCGAGATATTGAAGCACCTCGAGAAAGTGAGAAGCTAGAAGCTAGGTCAACAAAGTAGTTCAATAATCATGGATGTTGAAGAGAAACCGGAACCGAAATTGTGTCAGTCAAAACGTGCCAGACAAAATTGTTCTAAACACGAAAACAAAAATATGGAGTAAATTGCACAAATATACGATATACCAGAGAGAAAAAAATCAATAAATCAATATAACCGACTTGGAGTAGAGTCCCATAGGGGAGTTGTACTGTAGATGCACGGGCGTCGCCATCTCTTCCTCAAGTTCCGGCCGAACGATCGGACCGACCTGGATAAACAACGTAAACAACCATGTAAACAAGTAAACAACAATGTAAACAGGTCAACAAAGCCGCGAATAGCTAGGTGAATGAACCAGTAATCAGCGAGCCTCTCCGAGTGTTCCCCTCTCGAAAAAATTGGGTGGGTGTTGATTGGTGAGCCAGAGCGGGGGGAGATCCTCTCTCGCCCTCTCACTGCCGCGGATCATTGCCGCAGGGCATGCGCCCCCGCTTCTCTGCCGCTCTCTCCTCTCTCACTCAAGGGAGGATTCAAGGGAGGACTAATCGATACGCTGCTGATCTACCCACCCTGGGACAGTGTATCCTGGTCTTTGGTAGATCGTGTCCGTCGGGTCCGTTGCATGGCAGGTGGTAGCTGAAGGGGGGATGGGGTGATTGGAAGGCCCTGGCGAGAGCCGCCGGAAGAGGACGGTCAGGGGACATGGCAGGCCTAAACGGGAGGGGACACTCGAGTGGGGAGGGAGAAAGAAGTGGCGGTCAGTCAGCGAGTCTTTGACCATTCGTCCGCAAACACATGCCAGGATGCGGATCAAAAACTCGGCTACGGTGTAAGAGTATGGATTCGCCCCA
The DNA here is from genome assembly GCA_963966185.1 of Rhabditoides inermis. Classification (NCBI taxonomy): domain Eukaryota; kingdom Metazoa; phylum Nematoda; class Chromadorea; order Rhabditida; family Rhabditidae; genus Rhabditoides; species Rhabditoides inermis. The sequence goes on along the minus strand of CAWZYM010000512.1, from coordinate 14,262 downwards.
GCCGCGAGAGCCACTCGAGAGAGAGTTGTATAGTGTACCGAGGGGTGTCGGAATAGAACTTGATACATTTGTGTAATTACTATTCTTTGTTATTTACGCGTATTGAAAAAAATTATATCTGGAGAAAGGAAGAGGCAAGGGGGTTCTCCTCCTCGCGACAGATTGGAGGAGTTCATCCAAAAATATAAAACATATAATAAACAATTTCGCAGTATACAATGAAAAATTCATAGTAGAAATATCTTTATCCTCTCTATTAAGACGGCACATAGAATTGTGGTGATGGTAATGTACAATCAATAACTGAAACTTTTTTTACAAAGTGAACATGCGAATAGCAGACGCGACGAGGATCACTCCTGAAGAAAAAAAACAATAATGCTATGAAATCAACTTATTTATGAATGCGAGAATTGAAGGTTTGAGCAGAGGTCATAATTCATAGTTAACTTTTTTAAAGCAACAGAGGCGCTTAGTTTTTGACGTTGGTTCATGGCTTGACCCATAGAAACACGAAATAATCAAAGAAAACGCGAAAGAACGGCGTTTCCTCGTTACCTACACGCTTACCAAAATGTGCACGTGCGAAGCTTGGTAAGGCGAATTCGAACTTCGCGCCAAAATGCTTATCGTAAAGTTGAGCTCAGTGCGCATCTCGTCGATGTGAGGTTGTCAGAACAAGTCGTTATAGTGTTGTGGTAACACTCACGGTTTGTGAACCATACTATGCCGGTTCGATTCCCGCCACGTGCAGACAGTTTTGCCAAGTTCTCATAAGTGAATTTCGATGAACCTTGGTAACGCTAAACGCCCCTGTGCCTTTAAACTATTTTTATAACTATAACTATGTTTAGCAAATTACCGTTCACTCCCGCAGCAATCCAGCAGTTGTAGGCGTTTTGGTGGTACAGACTGGAAATAAACGTAAGTAAAATATTTTCAAGCGTTTCATGTGTGCACGCAGTAGAATACAAAATTCCTTTGTAAAAAAAATTTCTCTTACTCCTGGATATCCTTGACGCGCTGATCCCACGTCTTGTTATTCCAGCCAGATGCCTCCTGGAATATGGAAGATGGTGGTGGAAGAGAGAGAGAGAGAGGGGGGGGGGGAGAAAGAGGGATAGAGAGGGGGAAAGAGAGAGAGAGAGGGAGAGAGAGATATTCTCACCTTGGGGATATCCTCGAGAAGACCCACCGATTCGTGGTAGAACAGACCTCCCAGAATGCCCTGATACATTGAAATAAATTTGGAAAACCACATTTATGTAAATGCAAGTAACAAATTGTTTTTACAACCATCAAGACTACCATCTATGCTATGTTATACACACATTTTCATGGAACGTCCACGCTGATATCATTCATACAATTTTTTTTTACCAAATGTGAACAAAAAAAAGTAAGAAATACATATCCATTTCGAAAATCGAAAAAAATAATTTTTAACTAAACGCACGAGGAAGATGATTCCCCAGAGGGAGAATGCGAACAGGCAGCCACTGCACTTGGGACCGCACACCATCCTGAAAGACACATATGGTGTAGGATAAACATAATTCAGGCTTCGGCTATGACTACCACACACGGATGAATGCATACGCGGACAAGTTCGAAATCCAAACACAATACAATCACTGAAATGACTTTCTACCAAAAAGATTTGTAATGAACACAATTTAGGCGACGATCGCGGAAACGACACATCACGACACACAATCATACTGATACAATATTTTACACACATAAAGTATAGTACTATCACCTGTTCCGATCGATATCGAGTCTCTGCCTGTAGGCGGTCTTTTATCTTTGCTTCCACCCGATCTGCTTCCACCCTGATTCTCAGGCAACCGACGCCTTATCAGACAAGCTGATAAGGTTCTCAACGGAGCGCCAAACATTGGGACAGAGCAAGTAATTAAGAACATGGGAATGAGGAGTGAAGGAACGTTGTGCAACACAAATTTGCCAAAAACAATTAACATACTTTTCGAAGAAAAAAACAGAACAACATTTGTTACTTGGTATGTTAGTATTTCTGTTTGGGTAAACTGCACTTGAAGAACATTCTAAATTGTATTCAATTGCAGTAGTTTTCTTTATTCCATAACTTTTTCCATCAACTCAAGAACTCAATCATAATAGTTTTATTTCCATATTTACAGGAACGTCACGTGAAAAAGAAACGCAAAAATAACACGAAAAAAGAAGCATCGGGTTCGATTAGGGACTATTCAATGGGAAATAACTAGTACACAAGACAGCACTAGTCACTACCGGGACATCGTACACTGAAAAGTATACGAGACATCCAAAAGGCACGCTCTCATCAGGCAAAATCGATAATCAATAACTATGTGTTGTAATACTACCATTATCATTATCGTACGAATCAATAACTGGTTACTAGTAGGTAATCGATAACTAGTTACTATTGGTTCACAGATATCCGAAGTTGAACTTCTCCGTGCTCTTGTAGATACGACGCGGGTGCCACGCCTGAAACAACATCCAGCCGAGTGTCTTGGTTACGTTTCTTGACTTACTACATTACTAATTTATGTTACGTGAATTAATAATGAAGTAAGCCAGTATTTTTTTGTCAAAACGTCTTCAGGTTACACGTAAAATTAAGTAGGAACGGAGCAAAAATGTTTCATGTAAAACGAGTATGTGTTGTTTGTCCCCCCCCCCTTGCTCTTCCCCCTCCCCTCCCCGTACCTTCATATACTTGCTGGGCAGACCCGGCGCGTGCATCACCTCCACACCGAAGTTGTGCACGTGGCTGAAACAAGTGTGAGATGTAGTTTGTAGTTTGTAGTTTGAGAAGTGTGTACTCACCTGTTGTAGGAGTCGGCGTTGGGTCGACGCCACTCGTACGCGCTACAAAATGGAAAAATGGGTATCTCTCTCCTCCCTCTCCTCCTCTGTCCTTCAATCCCTTTCTCTTTACTTGTTACCCTCTCCTTCACTCTCCCCCCTCTCTCTCCCTCTCTCTCTCTCTCTCTCTCTCTCTCTCTCTCTCTTTCCCTCTCTCCCTCTCTCACCTGTACGCGAATCGGTTCGCGTAATCGTCGATCTTCAGACGGTCGTTCAGGTAGCTGCAATTTTGACATGTAAAAATATAAATATGTTGAAAGATGTGTTGCTCACTTCTTCTGGTAGTCCATCGATCCCTTCAGGTACGACTTCTCGTTCTTGAGCTTCTGAAAATCGATAAATCAATACTTTGGTAGATGTATGTAGGACGTACGTTATCGAAGAAGATCCTCCTTGTCTGCATGGTGTAGAATGGCACGTGGCTGCTCCTCTCTCCCACATACGGGGCCGCCTTCACAGCCGGACGGGCGATCTCGCGGAAAGTGTCCTGCAATTTATCCTTGAAGGCGATTCTGCGAACGGTTGCATTGCTTTGTGTACGTACGGTGTGTACAAAAACACTGTCTTCTTCTGTTCGATCAGTCCTCCTTGTCTGCATGGTGTAGAATGGCAATTGAATAGAACGTACGGTGTGTCTGGCGCGGGAGTATGCCCCGTTGTACCAGTCGTGGACAGACGGCTTGTACACGGGAACGGTGTGAACGATGCGCTGAGCCTCACTGGAAAACGTATGATCCACGTATGATCCACGTATTATCAGATGATCAAATGATTATGATGAGCGATGACCGACCGCATGTACTGGGGGAGTGCGAGGCTCGGGGCGAGGGAGGAGACGGAAGGCGCGCGTTTGATCGGAAGGTCGTGCTCCGTCTCCTAGACACAAACACAATCAGTACTGTCGCTCGTATATATTTACTATGGAGAAGGACGATCTCAAGTGTGGCTACCTTGACGTAGGTGAGGTTGGTGAAGCTGGCGCTGCGTGCGAGTCTCTTGGGGCGGGCGAACACATCGGTCAGGTACGACTCGAGGGTCTTCTGCGGACGGGCACGCGACACGTACTGGCTGAACAACACAGGGTTGATTCACTCTCACTTCTCACCAACATGTTTCTTTCAATTTGCTCGAGTGCAGGCTTTCATAAAATCGATTTATGTCACAAGATCAAAAGTGTTTCTGCACTCTCAGAGTTCATGCTTCCAATGTCTCTCTCTCTCTCTCTCTCTCTCTCTTTCTCATTTCTTTCTGCGTCACCCCGCCCCGCCCACCACAGTAGTCCAAGCCAGCCTGCCAGCCGGCAGAAATGCAGTGTAAAATGAGGGGGCATAGCTTCATCCCGACTCTCTTTCTCTCTCTCCCTCCCTCTCTCTCTTTCTCTCTCTCTTTCTCTCTCCCTCCATCTCTCTCAATCCCCTCTCTCTCCTCTCTTTCTCCAATTCTCTCTCCGATCATAAATTCGGAATCAATTCGTGGCGCAAGAACAGCTGATCGAACTCGAACTATACGAATCAATACATAAGCGATGACGTCACAATATGCAAATCACCTCTTGGGATACTCGTTCCACCACTTGGTCTCTAGGTCGATGTCGTCGCGGCGATTGCGCACCTCGTACGAGGAGGAGACGGGCGGCATGCTACCCTGAATCATCAAGGTGGAGTACGGTAACATGCTTACACTTCACGTTGAAACTGATTCATACAGACGCCAATAAAAATACATTCATAATCAACAAAAGTACACAAACGGTAAACGTGAAAGTACAATTGGAGACAAAGGTGAGCGAGATTCGGCATTGGCTTTAGGAATTGCGAGCGGAAGGAGAGAGAGCACTCGGTTACACACCTCGCGTTCTCGATGGCAGACCAGAGAGAGGAGGAGGAGGAGAGAGGAGAGAGAGGGTGCAGGAGCAGGAGCAGGCAAGAGAAGCGGGAGCAGAGTGGATCGATCTGATTGGCAGGGAAAACAAAAGGCGAATCGATGGGAGATCCCTGGGAGGAATGAGGAGAAGTAACAAGAGAGAAAAGTGAAATGTGAAGCTATACGACTACGATTGACGAGAACACTTGTTCATAGCTCATAGCGTTATGGAGAAGGTCGTTATTGATATTCCACTATGCTTGTCATCAACTCGAAGTATAAACGGTGCAATAAAGCTCATTTCGACAAAACGGAGTCAGTTATCAATTTAAAGGAAAGTACTGAATATCAAGTGTGGATTGTGCCTTTGATCGTTGTCGGCTTCCACTCTGTGTCACCTGTGAGAATCGCCCCATCACCTGTTCACTGGAAGCGTTGCGCGCTAGACTGGCCAGTCATTGTAATGTGGTAAACAGCCAGTGATGCCTCAACACACAACAACACACAACAACCTGAAAATGATATCCGAACTAGACGACTCTCTTTACGCTTGAAAGATGATCGGTTTCACAATTGCGTTTGAAAAATATGTCAATCCACAGTGTTCCCTAACGCATTCTTATGAGGCTTGCACTGTTAATTTATTCGAAATGTGCATCACATTTCGTCCATAAGATACATGGTATCAAGTAGATAGGGTGCCGAGTGTCTATTAGACTATTGGATGCGAGATTCTGTCAGCAATCTTACAAACCTATTCATTGGTCGCAGTAATGAATACATGCCGTGGGTAACTGCATCTCGAGACCGTTCACTGTGTCGAAAGATGGGCTCTGCTCTGGCAACCTGAAGGAGCATTCAAATAAAAAAGGTATGTGTGTTCATCTATATTATGTTTTCATCTCTTTTTGACAAAGACTTTTTAAACCTAAGCGTACATACCAATGATTGCCTAGGATTCCTATGAACCGTGGACGTGTGGACAATCACATTCCATTCACATGTTCGCACCAATTCGCACAGTCACACAAACATTCCAGAATGTTTCTTACTTTCTCATTCCCCCGCACTCATCAAATCACAACAATCATCCGAGGCTCCCGCAAAACATATCTCCTCCTTCTCTCTCTCCTTGCATCTCTCCTCTGCTCTCATCCATCCACCCCCTCACTCAACCAAGCCCGGCCGCCCCCTCACTCCCCCCTCTCTCTCTCTCTCTCTCTCTCTCTCTCTCTCTCTCTCTCCTCTCTCTCTCTCTTTTTCCTCTCCCTCCCTCGGCCTTCCCTCCCATTCTCGCTCTGCCAATACACTGCTGTGTGATCCGTGCAGCAGGAGAGATCTAGTGCCTCCTTCCATCCTATGGCTTCCAGATTTCCTCCACCCAATCTACCCGGCTACTTTCGACATGTCAGATATCTCATCCTCTGATCTACCCTGTTTTGTCTATCCTGATATCTCGATTTACCCTTCGTTCTACCACCTTGCCCTGAAAGTCCACATTTCCCCATTTGCACCGCACATTTTTTTTTCCCAAATACCCTGTTTCCCGCACTTGTTTGACTATTCCCGTGATATATTTTTTCCTTGTCACCCTTTACATACTTACTAACCCACCATACATCACACCGCCCTCGAGTGCCTACCGTATCCCCCCTTTACCCTACCGTACCCTACTTTCTCGCCGACAGTACCCCCGTTTGCAGGTACCGTAGCCAACCCCACTCGCAGCCATGGACGCGATCAAGAAGAAGATGCAGGCGATGAAGATGGAGCGCGACGCGGCGTGCGACCGCGCCGACCAGGCCGAGGACAAGGTACGGTAGCTGCCACGGGTTACTGTACTTCAAAAACCTAGAGAACTTATATTGAATTCGTGATTTTTTTGTTGAAAATAAGCTCACTCAGTATTGTGGTAGCGTGATAGTATGATAGATTATAGAAGAAAAATCTACCGACGGCGATGTTTTCCCTGGTTGTTATAGAGTTATAGTATGTTTGTGACTACTCTTGAAAGTTTTGAAAAGTGACACTGTCATGTAAGTGGTGTTAGTTATGTGATAGCTTGGAGTAACTCGATAGTGTATCGCCAACGTTTCACCGGGGCCTCCCCCTCTTGCCTCTCCGATCAGCGAGAACCGCTTTACAACGCGCCACCCTGCCTCAGTGGCAGCCGCCAGCCAACCCATCACCCTCCTCTCTCTCCCCCCTCTCTCTCTCTCTCTTTCTCTCGCCCTCCGGCGCTATTCCCAGAAACCACGAAACGAACACGCAATGAGGGGGTTAGGAGTTGAGATCAATCAAGTCTCAAGCATGATCAAAAAACAGAGAGCAAAGATGAAATGAACCGCTACGTTTCACCTCCTAGGTAAATGGGATCGCAGGCACATTCGATAATTATTACAATAATACGGAGAAAAACACTGTCTCATGTCTCATCATTCACATAATCGATCAATAAATCGATATTTCAGGCGCGCCAGATCGAGGAGGCTCTGGTGAAGGCCGAGGAGGAGCTGAAGGATACCCAGAAGAAGATGATGGCCACCGAGAACGACCTCGACAAGACCCAGGTACCGTACACCTTACAGTATCCTATTTGGTTGCCTTACTACAGTAGTTCATAGTACCGTATCCATATTACAGGAGGACCTCGCCGAGGTGAACCACAAGATCGAGGATGCTCACAAGAGGGTGAGTCGATCAATCAATCGATATTAGATCACAAAATCAATATGTGGTTTTTCAGCAAGAGGAGTCTGAGGCCGAGGTCGCCTCTCTGAACCGCCGCATGGTTCTGCTCGAGGAGGAGCTGGCCCGCGCTGAGGTACAGCACCCTACACTACCGTATCCTCAGTACTTACCGTACCTTTTCAGGAGCGCTCCAAGGTCGCCACCGAGGCCCTCGAGAAGGCCACCGTCTCCGCCGACGAGTCGGACCGCGAGCGCAAGGTGATCACCCCTTCTACTTTCATCGCACGCCTTTACCCTTCCCGTTGTAGGTGATGGAGACCCGCTCTCTGGCCGACGAGGAACGCGCCAACTCGGTCGAGGACCAGCTCAAGGAGGCGCAGGCTCTCGCCGAGGAGGCCGACCGGTACGTCCATCGTCCCACACACACGGGTCACATGCTCACAAATACGTTTCATATCACGAGTAATGCAAGTCTCGATTGTGCGAAAAGAACTATACGTTTCACTCATATTTCACGGGTGACTAGTTCATCTAAGACTCTGTAGCTGTACTCATCGTGAAATACAATACAATGCTGATCACAATAATCATTTGCCAATGCTTTGTGTTTTCAGCAAGTACGACGAGGTTGCCCGCAAGCTGGCGATGGTGGAGGCGGATCTGGAGAGGGCCGAGGAGCGCGCCGAGGCCGGAGAGAGTAAGATCGTGGAGCTGGAGGAGGAACTGCGCATCATCGGAAACAACCTCAAGTCGCTCGAGGTGTCCGAGGAGAAGGCGCAGCAGAGAGAGGACTCGTTCGAAGACTCGATCCGCCAGGCCACCGCCCGTCTGAAGGAGGTAGGGGGAGAGAGGGAGGGAGGGAGGGAGAGAGGGAGGGAGAGAGGGGGAGAGGGAGGGAGAAAGAGAAAGAGAGAAAGAGAGAGAGTGAGAGAGAGAGAGTGTGAGAGAGAGAGAGAGTCATGCATGTCCCTCTCAGTCGGAGACCCGTGCCGAGTTCGCGGAGCGCTCCGTGCAGAAGCTGCAGAAGGAGGTTGACAGGCTGGAGGACGACCTTGTCCACGAGAAGGAGCGCTACCAGGTACCCCTATCCCTTCCCTCCCCCATCCACCCCCTCTCATTTCAGGGCATCTCCGCGGAGCTCGACCAGACCTTCCAGGAGCTGTCCGGATATTGAGTGTCCCCCGATCCAGTCTACCGTACCCTTCCATCTTATAAGCATACGCATCCAATGCTTCTCTCTTTCACCCCATCCCCATTCTGTATACCACCACCGACACAGATTACTGGTTATTGCCCAATAAACTGTAAAAAGCCGTAAAGCACTTGAAAATGTGTGTGTTCTTGGCCATATATCTGAAAACGCACACAAATACAAATCAATATTTATTCGCATAATAGTCGGATGGAAATACGTGAGTGAAGGGGAAACGGGAAGTTTGATATCAACATGGAGAGTGGATGTGTTGTGTTCTTGTAGGGGGAGACAAGAGAGCGCAGAATGTGGGTGTACATTTACAATGTACCAATGTACAGGGAGGGGAGAATACGCAAACTAGACAAGAAATACCTAGTATCTAGACAAAGAGGAGAAGAGCAAGGCACAGACACTCGTCTCGTGGGGTGGTCCGACACACAGCGATCCATCACACACATCCATCAATACAATACAATCAATACATGACATCATAATATGCAACCAACAACTCACAATCAAGAACTCGATATGAATGAATAAGTTAGTGGGACAGTTGAGGAGAGAAGAAAGGGGGCACGGGGATGGGGCGGGGCTAGAAGGGGCGTGGCCTACATAATGTTGCAGCAGCACTTGCTCGATCCCTGTTGCCTCTTTCCAGACTCGGGGTAGCGGCGGTTGATTTGTCGCACCAGATCGTAGAACACCTAAACACAACACTTCATCTTTAAATCTCCATCTCTGAATCCCTGGCACGCACCTCGTTGACGTTGATCTTGGCCTTGGCGCTGGTCTCTAGGAATGCGGATCCGAACTGTCTGGCTAGCTGCTGTCCCTGTTCCTTTCCCACAACGCGCTCGTCCTCCAGGTCACACTTGTTTCCCACCAGGATCATCGGAACCTACAACACAAACACACATCACACACAGCCGTGGCATTTCATATTTCATCAACTTCATAACATGGTAATAGACGTTTTGGAGTGTTATTGTTGGGTACATCGTCAGTTGTTCATTTGCACTCATGCAAATAACGTTGAAACAGCGAAAAATGTAAAATTCAGATTACGATCGCGGGATCGCGGCTAAGATAGAAATAATCATTTCTCGAAAGATAGAGACTACACTGTGCTTAAACATGCTAGTGGAAAGAGTAATAACTAATAGCCAACAAGCCAATAAACCTCACGTCTCAGCCAACAATGGCTCACGCCACAAGCAAACAAAGAACGTCACTTCCTTCCCCTCCTTTCTTAATCATTGCACATTTCATGATTCCCCCAACAAGTCTGACTCATCGTCTCGCATCGCAAACAAAATATAAAAACGTCAGTATTCCACTTTTCTTAATAAATAGTTCTCGCAATTTAAATCTTCCAATCCCAAACACAAAACCTAGCAGCTGTGAAAGCAGGAAGCCAAGCGGTACTCACATCCTCTGCGTCCTTGACCCGGAGTATCTGGTCGCGCAGGTCCATCAGGTCATTGAACGTCGACTGGGCAGTGATCGAGTAGACCAGCACGAAGCCCTGCCCGTTTTTCATGTACAGGTCGCGCATCGCAGTGAACTGCTCCTGAACACACACACATCAACCATCAATCGCGTGTCTCTATAAAAAAACATTTAACTGCAATCATAACGATTAAGAAAGTTCTCCAAGCATCTCTCTCTCCCTCCCCCCCTCTCTCTCTCTCTCTATCTCTCTCTCTCTCTCTCTCGTACCGTTCCGGCCGTGTCGAGGATCTCGAGCATGCACTGCTGGCCATCCACCTCCACTTGCTGAAAACGAAATACAATAAACAGATATACGATTATTCATAATAATAAAATTGCAGAACAACGGCAACTCTATGGCATATCATAATAAACATTTGTAAATCATGAATTTACATACATACCCAATCCAAAATTTTAGAATATAAAAGCACCTTTCTGTAGCTGTCCTCAATCGTGGGATCATACTTCTCGACAAAGATGCCTTGCACAAATTGCACAGTCTGAAAAACACAAAATACATTTGCAAATAAATAATACCTCAATTCGTGAAACATGCAATCAATCTCACAGAATCAGTGATTCACTCAGTCATCTGTCATCTCAATCTCCACCCTCCACTCACCAGGGCGCTCTTTCCGACTCCTCCGCTGCCGAGAACGACGATCTTGTACTCGCGCATACTTGTTCACTGAAACAGACAACATTACACTTTCTACACTTTTAGTGCTCAATCATCGAAAGCTCGACTCGTTTCAAGGCGTGTAAACACGGAAAAGCGGTTCTCTCCTCTCTCGAATGAATTACTCGTGAGATAACACTACGACTAATGAATGAACGGAACCAACAGAATTTAAAAAAAACGAGGGGAATGGGGAAAGAAGGCAACACATCGACATGACATGGCATGGCAACTGTAGAGGGGTGAACAAAACCATTCAGTCAAGCGGATAATCTCCATACGTTGCCAATCCAATCTCATCTCATCTCTCCCACCCTCCCTCCCTCCTACCCCTCTCATCGCTTGCATAAATCCTCCAGCAAATCGCCAGTCAACGCAAATAGGAATCTCTTTTCTTTCACAAGTCACGTGCACGACTAATCATCACACGCGCAACGAACTACTGCTTAAAATATTAATCCAAAAGAGGCGAATGGACGATTCGCAACTAGTCAGCATATATCACTCCACATTTGCAAGTCGATTACGCGACCATAAAGTGAATATGAGGCACATCGAGATATTACATCGGTTGATTCATAGAATCTAAACCGCTATATCACACGAGACAGCAAACAGCGACAAACACGGCGGTGAATCTAATCGCTCATAATTTCGCGTGATAACTACTACAGGCGGTGAAAATAGAGCATGAAATAGTGATTGAGACGAGAAGCGATACAGTGGACAGGGGAAGAGAGACAGGCCGGCGGTGAGTCAGCCCGGTCCATCCAGGCCGCACCGGCCCTCCCTCTCCCCCCCCCTCTCTCTGCACCCCACACACCACATATGATAGCCATTCCCCCTCCCTTCCGCCGAGTAATCGATCGATATGCCACCCCCCCCCCCCGCCACTCCGGTTCAGTCATACACTTACTGACTGGCTCAACACAGTCAGACGCCCAATTGATCACATCGACAGATAACAGTACTCCGTCACATACCGAATAAACTATACAAACCCAACGGGTGAGAGAAAGAGAGATGAGGGTGTGGGAGTGAGAGAGAGGCGAGCCGTCTGCTGCGTCACGCAACAACCAACAACAACGACTCGGCATATACAGTCGAAGTCGACACGCAACTCAGCCACCGCACCCGACAATGCAAAACAAACATTAATTAATGGATAGACACAGCGCACCGACCGTCTATTCCGTTCCGGCTCTCACATCACACACAACGACACAACACAGTCTGCAGTGCAGATACATCGTTTCGTGCCGGAATTGAGTTGCTATCGATCGAATGGGAAATTTATAACGCAGCCGTTGGTCTTTCCTTACGAGGGAGGTGTTATAGGTCCTCCACTCGGATTTACTATCTGAAGGCACCATTCGAAAGCTCTTGATCTTCTTAACAACATATCAAAAATTCAGCTGCCCTCGTGTACAATAAAGTACCGTAATCTTCGTTTGAAGTTGATACCAGATTACTGTACTTTGTGTTACGTATGTTGCACTATTCTTATCGGAGTGGGTCCCTAATAGTTATAGAAAACTATAGCTTTCATAAAAACTTTGAATTATGAGATTTCATCGATTTAGAGCCGAGTTAACTTTCTATGTAAAGTATGCCTAAACCGAAACGAGCTCCCCCCCCCCACCTCCCATTTCACATTACAGGGGAGGGGACAGAGAATCGCGAGATGAAAGAAAGCATTCAAGCGAGCAGGTGACACAAAAAGCGAGTCTCTTCTGCCAGGTGTGCCATGGTATTCACACTATTCACAGCTTTCCTACTCCTCTTTTTGCAGGCTGCATCATGGTATGCTTGGGTGCGGCTGCGACCATCATATCTTCTCCTCCCTCCCTCGCAACGCCATGCAATGACATTAAGAAAAAAAACACGAACGACTACTGCCCACTCTGAAAACCCACCATCCACCATCCATAGCTCGCACACTTGCAATGAGATGAGAACACTTTGCTGAACGGGAGACGAAGGGCTGGGCCGAGGAATAATCATACGCGAAATTAGTGCATCAGAGTCCAAGTGCCAAGTCGGTCGGAACGAAAGTTTGAGGCGCATCGCTGCGATCTGATTTGTACCGCAGTACTCGAAATTCTCTTGGAAACATTTTGACACGCGGTGATTTGGCACGTCGGAGCCACTTTCTCTCATCGAATCGCTATCACTCATGTGCCGGAGTGAACGATGATTGCAGGAGGGAGATAGGACGAGAGAGGCTAGGAGAGACACGGGCGAAGATTGCCACGGTTGCCAGATTGGAGACGGCTCTCTCTCGAAAAAAAACGTTGCATTCCTGGCAATGAAAGCCTGCGCTGCGAGTATGATACACTCTTCCTATGAGCGGCGTGGGAAACGAATAAACCATCCAGAACCGCCCAAGCTTCGTGAAATATATAACGATTACGTAGGCCGGAACATCGTGCTGGAAACTCTCGTATGTAGTAGGTAGTAGTGTCCACAATCTCACGATCCGACGTGTCCTAGTCAGCACCATTCATACCGGTACGAGGGATGGATGACGGATCTTTCGAAATTCAAAACCAGACAGAGAAGAAATCGCACAACTGTTACTCGCCTTCTCACCTAATCGACTCACTATAAATCGAATAAGAGATCGAATATATCGAATAAGAGTTAAATCCAATTCAAATAGAGACGTCATTAGAAAAAAATCGATCTTACTTTCCTAATTATCCAGGAAAGAAATCCAGGATGCAGTTTTGCAGAACGAAGCCACTGCCACAAATATGAGATGAATCCACCCCTGCAATGCACACACGCACACGCAAACCATATCCGATTCTCAGAACCGAGAGTTCATACCTACGAAGTACGAATTGAGAAAGAGGAAACCAAGCAAAAGCTTAAAGCACCATAGAAACTGAAAGAAAACTTGAAAGAAAACCACACATTCCGGGGACCGGGGTCTACAAATTATACATTCAGTCTACATCTTAAAACTCACCGCTTGTCTGACTTTCAACTTCGTTGGAATATATAGAAAAATTACAACAAAGAAGACATCTTCATTACTTCTTTAGTCACAGCGACTAGGGGAAAAATAAGGGGAAGCAGTGTTGCAGAGATGGAGCTTGCTGTATTAGAGATAATCCAATGAGGAATATATAGAAAGAAGGCGCGGAAGGGCCGAAAAAGCTACATGCATTTTTTTCATGGATGGGTCGAGGACAAAGTGCTTCGCAATGAATGGAAAAACAAGCAGTATGCACAGAAACAGCTAACATATACTATACACAAGAAAACCGCATAGTGGGGCGAATCGATGCAAATGAGTGTGCGAACACAGGCGAGTGTGGAAGGAAAGGGAAAGGAGGGAATAGGAAGACGGCCACGGGAAGAAGAGTGAGAATGAGAAACACTTTCTCTACTTGAGCACTGTTCGCGCTCTCCGGCAAACGCCCGGTAATGTTCGAGCAATAAATAAAAAGGC
>CAWZYM010000511.1:0-39334 GCA_963966185.1 Rhabditoides inermis | reverse complement strand
TATTCCCCTCGCGGGCAATTGTTCTACCGACTTCCACCGGCAGTCTTTTAAGATATTCTACCACGCCTCGCATCCGGAACTGGTCACTTCGCGATGTTCACGCCCATCTACCATGAACAGTCAGGACTCGCGCCGCACTTTTCCAGCCGAGGAGCCCCAATTCCCACTGTAGGATTGTGTGTGCTACCAGATACCCCATCATGCTACCATTGTATGTACATTTCGGAATCAGGCTGATAAACAATCGGAATATTTTCTCGAATCAAGAAGCACAAGTCAATCAATTGCGCATTTGGCCGGGGTATTCGATCAGTCTCTTGTCCTTTTTTCATTTCTAGTCAAACAGAAATCAAATGTTTTATCATTTCACAACAAAGGTCAGACGTCGACAGAGACTATGACCCAATCGCTATCCGAGTCGATCAAGGGACGACATTGAGGACATTGCTGTGGCAAATCATACATGAGTGGAAGTACCAGCAGACCAGCACGGCAGTTCCAGAATTCATCAGGACCTGAAATAATGTATACCTTTCTAGGGACCGCAACGTGACACGCAAAATTTCTGACGAAATCATGTAACATTTTCTGACTGGACGCGTTACTTGTTCTAGTTAGCGTAGAACGATTCGTCCTGCCGCGCTGATTCCAACGGTATTCGATTTATGGGAAAACGTGCCCCGTAAAGTAGTGAAAATCGATTAAATGTTATACAATGACGTCATATTTCTTTGATCTTGCCGCCAGCGCCCAAAATAAGTAATGAAAAACTATGTTGTAAGATACGTTTTTTATCAAGTACTAATCAAACAAAGCGTACTGATACCGTTAGAAACAATTTTCTTCATGATTTCACAAATTATGACGTCATCAGTGCTTTGATCTAGCCGCCCTCTGACGCACTTTCCCTGTGTGAGCGCGCGCTCAGATGTGCGCGCGCCGCGCGGAATTAGAGCGCAATGTTAACGATGAACCCTATTAACATCATGTATTTTTGAAATCAGCTTGGAACGATCTACATTATTAGTTTGATTGCAATACCACATTCAAAAAACAGAAAATCTCGTTGTGGTCCCTAATACCTTTCTACAAGTTCTATGAATAAACATATAGCATTTGTATTATAATTTGCAGAAGCTTCATAAGCTTTCTTGTTTTGGAAATCTTGGAAAACAACTCACGAACATCATCCATATGTTTCCGAAAGCGCCAATCTCAAAGAACCAGGCAGACGGCTTACACTCCAAGTGAATCATACCCCAACAATAACCTGAATGTATTAAAAATTGAATACACTTGGTAGAACTAATATCGAACTCACAAATAGTTATGAGATTGAGAACCAAGGCCGGCCAGAAATGCATAGTAATCGTCGATGTATGAAGTTGCTCACATTCATGTGGTTTATTGCCGGTGCGCATCTGAAAGATGATGTTTTTTTAGCACAATTTCATGAATGATGGTTGTACCTTTTGCATGACATGGACCAATCCTATCGTGAAACCGATCCGTTCGAATACAATTGCTGCCAGAGGGTTGCAAGTGTATTTGAATGCCTCCCAAACAATGGCAAACACCCAAGTCACACGTATTTCTCTGTGGTAGGCAGGCTGTGGGACGCTCCTTAAAAAGTTGAAGTAATACGTGTGTAAGAGAGTACAACCACTCACTGCTTCTCTGATTCACGAAAAGCGTATTCTACGAAAGTGGATCCGCCAACAATGAAATATATGTATGTCGCTGCTTCGAACAGTTTTTCAATGACATCGAAGCGAAGCAGAATCCATTCGATGCTAGAAAAAGGAATAATCTCCTCATTTAATAATTAGTATTAACTCATTTCCAAAAATAATTCACAGCGTCGATGAGCGGAACCCTGTGTTCAGAAAGCAGCATGACAAAAGAAATGCGAAAAATGTCTGAAACACTTAGCATGCTTAGCATCATAAACGTATTCGTATATAAAAAAAATAACGTATTCGTATATAACGTATTCGTATATAAAATTATACTGCTGCGTCTTACCAATGTGAAGTTATCGCGAGGCGGAGGTTTCACAAAGCTTGTATTTCGCTTTCTCCGTAGAACGAATATACCGACCAGACAGCATATGGTGAAAGTAAACTTGATGAAGTAGTCGCGAATATAGAATGAAGGCTGTTTCAACGGATCGTCGGGCTTTCTGAACAGATCTAAAAGTATTTCAATAAATGAAACTATTTAAAAAAAATTTACCAGTCAGGGAGGAAATGTCGGTTTTGAGAGCATGCTTGAAAACGCGCCAGCTGACCATTGCTCGATATGCTGATGTGTGATCGGCGTGGGAGACGCAGCTTTATGTCAATCAACATGTTATTTGACATTTGTGTTCAGATTTCTATTTCTGTACAATGCCAACTTAGTGAGTTCTGTTTTATATAATATAGACAGTAAAATATTAAATTTTTCTTCTCTTATAATAATAATAATAATATGTTTATCCATAGAGACAGAATAGCATTGACAACATGAGAGAACAACAAAACTTATGATGAACGAGTGTCCAACATCAATCCGTTTCCTTCCCAGTCAGGCAAAACGAATACCGCGGAAGCCACCTCCAGACACCTTGACGTGTTTGGCAGAAGTGTACTTTCTCCACAGGCACTCTCGCGACGACAACTGAAATGGGCGAGGAGGCAAGTGCCTCATCAGTAGAATCACCCAATCAAGTCAAAACCGCCACGGAGCTTCTATCACATTAACAGATTATTACAAGCGTGTGGGGTCTCGAAACCTCTTTTGGTTTATACTGAAAAAAGGTCAATTGCGACTCCAAATTCTTTCTTAGATAAACAAGTGACCGTACTCCTATCCAAATCATTCCAATACTGAACGGCTCTATATAATTATAATATAAAACTTTGTCCTGTTGTGGTGCGAGGAGAAGGTGCGGTGTTTATGAGTTCTAAACCATGACCATGACTGCGCAATGACACTCTAGAACTAACCGGGGCGAGAGCAAATGGAATTCAGTGTTCAAATAACCATAAAGATATCTGTGTACAACACGAACATGACTCTTCACTCATCGTAACCATAAGGTATCCAGATTATATTTTGATAAGTTGCATTCGCTCGGTGTAAGAGGAAATGTATTGGGGTGGATTCGTAGCTTCCTGTCGCCTGTCCGACCGTTGACAACAGGTGATGGTAGGAGAGGAACTTTCCGCACCAAGACTCGTCAATTGCGGCGTGCCGCAAGGGTCGTGTCTGGGCCCAATCCTGTTCAATGTGTATATCAATGACATCATAGCGCATTTGCCTGATTATGTTTCATGTGAACTATATGCAGATGATTTGAAAATTTCTTTCGCATTTGATAGTCTGCCAAATCCAAGTTTCAATGTGCCATTGACACAAATACTGTTTGGTCTCATCAATGGTGATTACAAATTTCCACTGAAAAAACACAAATTTCGCACAATGGCCGCCGAAATCCCCGATTTGAGTGTACAGCAAGCGGCACCACTCTCGCACCTGCTCACTCAGTCCGGGATTTAGGCATAACAATGCGCACTTCTTTGGTATTTGAATCGCACTATGATCTCATCATTCAAAAAATGCAGAATTCAATCAATGATTTCCTAAGGGTTTATCAAACAAGAAATTTACATGTCTTGGTTGTTGCCTACGTTACTTATTAACGATGTAAATTAAAGTACTGCACTGAGTTGTGAAACCTCAGGATGAGGATCGGTGAGTGCGATCGAATCTGTGCAGCGATACTAACGCGCCGAATACATCGCCGCGCTGGTTTGTTCTCACTCATCTATCCCTAACGATTACAACTTCTCGGCTTACAAACAGAGCATCGGCGCATTCTGAATGATGTGGCATACATGCATAAAGTGACCACTCTACATACCTTGGCTGAAAACAGTAATCTCTTTTCATGGCACTCCACTCTTGAACAGCCATGCTCAGCCAGTCTCAAACTCGGTAACTTTCCGTAAGTGAAGGTCGCCTTGTCGTGGCTGCACATCGGAGTAGAGCCGTAGGAGCGCGTGTGTGTCCGTCCACCCTTAAACTGACCATCGGCCATAGTTAAACCAAAAGAAGACTAAAATACCAAACAAAACAGAAAACCATGAAATCCAAACATTCAATTTTCCAACAAACAAAATCCACTCCGTTCATTCCTGTGTAATCAACTACTTCATGTCAACCCTGTCTGTAGGAGGAGCGCCCGAGGTCCGACCAATGTGTCTTCATTGTGGTGTGCTCTCATAAAATGTCGTGTATTGTTTGTGCAATCGAAACCAATAACAACAACACGATGAACCAAAAACGCATTTATTGCAAAAGAGAGCAATTGGCGAAAGTCGAAGTGATCGAAAGGCGCGTCTCCAAAATTCTTCGGAATGAGTTCTGAATTGCCAATTGTTGACTTGATATTATCGAAAAGTTGAAAGCGCTTGGAGCGCTGTTATGAATGTGATGAATGAAATATTGTTGGGGAGAATTGGCGCATGGCGCCTGACACTTTCACAGTTTGCACTCGCTCGCAGTTTGACTCAGTCTGAGATAGTAGTGGGCGCAAGCGCCAGTGGGAAGTCAAGAAAGAATGGTTGTTGCGAGTTACGATTCAGTTTGTTCAAGATGTACACCCCACGCCTACTGCCACTACGCTACGCGAACTAACTAGATTAGACAAGCTAGGGATCTAAGAACAAAAACTATCACATAATAAGGGTACAAGTCTAACGCGCATACATAGATTTTTTTCGCTCGCGCAAGCGCGTCCTCTCTCTCTCTCATCACTGACATGAACGCGCAAGCGCGAGGAGAATTATCTAATCTTCCCCTCTCTCTCTCTCTCTCTCTCTCTCTCTCCCTCCCTCCCTCCCTCCCTATCTCTGTTCACTTTTTTCACTTTTCACATTTCTTTCTCACTCTTTCCCTCTCTATCCCTTTCTATCTCTCTCTTTCTCTCTTTCTCTCTCTCCCTATCTCTGTTCACTTTTCACACTTCTTTCTCACTCTTTCCCTCTCTATCCCTTTCTATCTCTCTCTTTCTCTCTTTCTCTCTCTCCCTATCTCTGTTCACTTTTCACACTTCTTTCTCACTCTTTCCCTCTCTATCCCTTTCTATCTCTCTCTTTCTCTCTTTCTCTCTCTCCCTATCTCTGTTCACTTTTCACACTTCTTTCTCACTCTTTCCCTCTCTATCCCTTTCTATCTCTCTCTTTCTCTCTCTCTCTCTTTCACTCTTCTTTGTAATTCTCTAATTCTCTCCTTCTCACTCTTTCAATCTTTCATTCCCCCCCCCCTCTCTCTCTTTCTCCCCCTTTTCTCTCACTGCACTCTACACTAGCCCTCATATCCTATATCCTCATGCCCTCATATCCCTGTCTATTATCACATCCCTGTTCCTCCTCTCTCGCCACTAACTCAATGTTTCCAATCTCCTCTCCATATTCAATATGCACTATATCTCTTTCACTTCTCCTCACTCTCTTCTCACATCTCCCCACCACCCTCATGCAATACCCAATACATGACCCACACACCTCTATGCAATTCCAATACCAATCCAATCCAATCCACACAAACACGCAATGAGCGACACAGCGACCCGGGCAGTAGCGGCATAAGAAGGAGCGACTCGAACGACGACAGTGGGAGGACATGTTAGAGTGACACCCGGAGAAAAGAAGGGGTGAGCAGCGGACATGCGCACAGGGCATGACGACGAGGCAGGCAACCGAGAGAGAGAGAGATGGACAACGGACGACACACACTCACTGTGCGAGTGGGAGACGGCTGATGGGAGGATGAGAGGGCGCATTCCGATCAAGAGAGACACAGAGGGACGGCAACCAGCGGGCAACGCGACACAGACAGCGCACACGCCAGAGAGTAGTCACACACGCACGGGGTGAGACGAGTCGAGTGAGCAAACGACTTCATGTCAAAACGCGAACAATAGACTTGTTAGAACACAGCGCAGTGTAACGAATTGCGAACGCGTGAAATGATATTGATATTGACAAATAGGGATCAAACGCGCAATGACGAGATCGTAATACTTTGTGAATAGCGTTATCACAATCAGAAGAATAAGCATTGATACCTCAGAACATATCGAGCATGTATTAAGCATGCATTAATCAATCATGAAACACGCTTTGTGTTTTAGTAATTGCCAGTCAACAGTCTTCCCTACCCATTTTGCCAGTAACCACGTTTTTGCTGTTCATTCCTACCTAGAGGGAATCTCAGAATATTAGGTTTAAAATCGCACAAGAGTTATTGCCAGTCAGAAGTCTTCCCTACCCATTTTTAAGTAACCAAGTTTCATTTACTTTTTTAAAGTTCATTCTACCTAGAGGGAATCTCAGAATATTAGGTTTAAAATCGCACAAGTCAATCGCAATTCAATAGTCATCCCTACCCATTTCGCAAGTAACCATTTTTCAGTTCATTCCTATCTAGAGGGAGTCTCAGATCATTGGGTTTCGAGTCGCACAAGAGTGATCGCAAGTTAACAGTCTTTCCTACCCATTTTGCCAGTAACCACGTTTTTGCTGTTCATTCCTACCTAGAGGGAATCTCAGAATATTAGGTTTAAAATCGCACAAGAGTTATTGCCAGTCAGAAGTCTTCCCTACCCATTTTTAAGTAACCATAAACCTTGTTTTATTTTACCAGTTTTGTCCGAATTAAAGATATATATATATATATATATAGATTGTTTGAAGTGTGATATTAGAATGTGATTTACTAGTCTTTCCTACCCAGTTTAGACAACGCATTGTATTTATAAACGAATGAAGGTTTTGCAAGAGAACATAATTGTTACGGGATGTTTGCGAGCGTAGTCACAAGGACTTTTATGATTGTAAACAGTTCAGAATTGAGGATCGCAAGAAGATCATGTAACCGAGAGACCGTCATATTTTGTGAGTGGGCGAGCGAGCGAGCGCAGTCCGAGAAAAGATACTGTAACCGAGAGACCGTAATGTTTGAATGAGCGTGAACGAGCGTAGTCACAAGGACTAGTGGAGAAGCGAATAGTTTCTAATTGAGGATGAGGACCGAATAATAATGTAACTGAGAGACCGTAAATGTTGTGAGTGAGACAGCGAGAGCGCGTTTTCCGAGTAAAGACAGTGCTTACTGTAACCGAGATACCGTAATATTGTTTGAATGAGCGAGCGCAGTCACAAGGACTCGTGGGGATGGATGGAAAAGGTTTTGAATTGAGGACAGAGATCGTAATATTTTGTGTGCAAGCGAGCGAGAGCACGCAGCCCGAGTAAAGACATTGTATACTGTAACCGAGTACCGAAATACCGTAATATTGTTTTGAGTGAGCGCAGTCACAAGGACGCGTGGGGATGCAATAGTTTAGAATTGAGGACCGAGATCGTAATATTTTGTGAGTGAGCGAGCGAGTGCGCAAGTAAAGACATTGGTTACTGTAGCAGAGACACCGTACTATTGTTTGAATGAGCGAGCGCAGTCACAAGGACTCGTGGGGATGGATGCAAATAGTTTAGAATTGAGGACCGAGATCGTAATATTTTGTGTGTGAGCGAGCGAGTGCGCGAGTAAAGACATTGATTACCGTAGCCGAGACACCGTATTATTGTTTGAATGAACGAGCGTAGTGACAAGGACGAATGGGGATGCACCAGTTTAGAACAGAGGACCGAGATGGTATTATTTTGTGAGTGAGCGAGCGAGCGAAGTTCAGTCACAATGATTGGCAAGAGAAATCCGTTCAAAATTGAGGATCGCGACCGAGTAAAGATACCATTTTTTTCAAGTAACCATGTTGTCTGTTCATTCCTACCTAGAGATTCTCAGATCATTGGGTTTCGAGTCGCACAAGTCAATCGTCAAACAACAGTCTTCCCTACCCATTTTGCCAAACCACGTTTTTTGCTGTTCTTTCCTACCTAGAGAGGGAATCTCAGATTATTCGATTTAAAATCGCACAAATCAATCGCCAGTCAATAGTCTTCCCTACCCGTTTTGCAAGTAACCACAATTTTTTTTCAGTTCAATCCTACCTAGAGGGATTCTCAGATCATTACGTTTTGTGTCGCTGTCGCACAAGAGTTACTGCCAATCAATAGTCTTCCCTACCCATTTCGCAAGTACCCACTTTTTCAGTTCATTCCTACATAGAGGGATTCTCAGATCATTGAGTTTCGAGTCGCACAAGAGTGATCGCAAGTTAACAGTCTTCCCTACCCATTTTGACAGTAACCACGTTTTTGCTGTTCATTTCTACCTAGAGGGAATCTCAGAATATTAGGTTTAAAATCGCACAAGAGTTATTGCCAGTCAGAAGTCTTCCCTACCCATTTTTTAAGTAACCATAAACCTTGTTTTATTTTACCAGTTTTGTCCGAATTAAAGATATATATATATATATATATATATATATATATATATATATATATATATATATATATATATAGATTGTTTGAAGTGTGATATTAGATTGTGATTTACTAGTCTTTCCTACCCAGTTTAGACAACGCATTGTATTTATAAACGAATGAAGGTTTTGCAAGAGAACATAATTGTTACGGGATGTTTGCGAGCGTAGTCACAAGGACTTTTATGATTGTAAACAGTTCAGAATTGAGGATCGCAAGAAGATCATGTAACCGAGAGACCGTCATATTTTGTGAGTGGGCGAGCGAGCGAGCGCAGTCCGAGAAAAGATACTGTAACCGAGAGACCGTAATGTTTGAATGAGCGTGAACGAGCGTAGTCACAAGGACTAGTGGAGAAGCGAATAGTTTCTAATTGAGGATGAGGACCGAATAATAATGTAACTGAGAGACCGTAAATGTTGTGAGTGAGACAGCGAGAGCGCGTTTTCCGAGTAAAGACAGTGCTTACTGTAACCGAGATACCGTAATATTGTTTGAATGAGCGAGCGCAGTCACAAGGACTCGTGGGGATGGATGGAAAAGGTTTTGAATTGAGGACAGAGATCGTAATATTTTGTGTGCAAGCGAGCGAGAGCACGCAGCCCGAGTAAAGACATTGTATACTGTAACCGAGTACCGAAATACCGTAATATTGTTTTGAGTGAGCGCAGTCACAAGGACGCGTGGGGATGCAATAGTTTAGAATTGAGGACCGAGATCGTAATATTTTGTGAGTGAGCGAGCGAGTGCGCAAGTAAAGACATTGGTTACTGTAGCAGAGACACCGTACTATTGTTTGAATGAGCGAGCGCAGTCACAAGGACTCGTGGGGATGGATGCAAATAGTTTAGAATTGAGGACCGAGATCGTAATATTTTGTGTGTGAGCGAGCGAGTGCGCGAGTAAAGACATTGATTACCGTAGCCGAGACACCGTATTATTGTTTGAATGAACGAGCGTAGTGACAAGGACGAATGGGGATGCACCAGTTTAGAACAGAGGACCGAGATGGTATTATTTTGAGAGTGAGCGAGCGAAGTTTAGTCACAATGATTGGCAAGAGAAATCCGTTCAAAATTGAGGATCGCGACCGAGTAAAGATACCATTTTTTTCAAGTAACCATGTTGTCTGTTCATTCCTACCTAGAGATTCTCAGATCATTGGGTTTCGAGTCGCACAAATCAATCGTCAAACAACAGTCTTCCCTACCCATTTTGCCAAACCACGTTTTTTGCTGTTCTTTCCTACCTAGAGAGGGAATCTCAGATTATTCGATTTAAAATCGCACAAATCAATCGCCAGTCAATAGTCTTCCCTACCCGTTTTGCAAGTAACCACAATTTTTTTTCAGTTCAATCCTACCTAGAGGGATTCTCAGATCATTACGTTTTGTGTCGCTGTCGCACAAGAGTTACTGCCAATCAATAGTCTTCCCCACCCATTTCGCAAGTACCCACTTTTTCAGTTCATTCCTACATAGAGGGATTCTCAGATCATTGAGTTTCGAGTCGCACAAGAGTGATCGCAAGTTAACAGTCTTCCCTACCCATTTTGACAGTAACCACGTTTTTGCTGTTCATTCCTACCTAGAGGGAATCTCAGAATATTAGGTTTAAAATCGCACAAGAGTTATTGCCAGTCAGAAGTCTTCCCTACCCATTTTTTAAGTAACCATAAACCTTGTTTTATTTTACCAGTTTTGTCCGAATTAAAGATATATATATATATATATATATATATATATATATATATATATATATATATATATATATATATATAGATTGTTTGAAGTGTGATATTAGATTGTGATTTACTAGTCTTTCCTACCCAGTTTAGACAACGCATTGTATTTATAAACGAATGAAGGTTTTGCAAGAGAACATAATTGTTACGGGATGTTTGCGAGCGTAGTCACAAGGACTTTTATGATTGTAAACAGTTCAGAATTGAGGATCGCAAGAAGATCATGTAACCGAGAGACCGTCATATTTTGTGAGTGGGCGAGCGAGCGAGCGCAGTCCGAGAAAAGATACTGTAACCGAGAGACCGTAATGTTTGAATGAGCGTGAACGAGCGTAGTCACAAGGACTAGTGGAGAAGCGAATAGTTTCTAATTGAGGATGAGGACCGAATAATAATGTAACTGAGAGACCGTAAATGTTGTGAGTGAGACAGCGAGAGCGCGTTTTCCGAGTAAAGACAGTGCTTACTGTAACCGAGATACCGTAATATTGTTTGAATGAGCGAGCGCAGTCACAAGGACTCGTGGGGATGGATGGAAAAGGTTTTGAATTGAGGACAGAGATCGTAATATTTTGTGTGCAAGCGAGCGAGAGCACGCAGCCCGAGTAAAGACATTGTATACTGTAACCGAGTACCGAAATACCGTAATATTGTTTTGAGTGAGCGCAGTCACAAGGACGCGTGGGGATGCAATAGTTTAGAATTGAGGACCGAGATCGTAATATTTTGTGAGTGAGCGAGCGAGTGCGCAAGTAAAGACATTGGTTACTGTAGCAGAGACACCGTACTATTGTTTGAATGAGCGAGCGCAGTCACAAGGACTCGTGGGGATGGATGCAAATAGTTTAGAATTGAGGACCGAGATCGTAATATTTTGTGTGTGAGCGAGCGAGTGCGCGAGTAAAGACATTGATTACCGTAGCCGAGACACCGTATTATTGTTTGAATGAACGAGCGTAGTGACAAGGACGAATGGGGATGCACCAGTTTAGAACAGAGGACCGAGATGGTATTATTTTGTGAGTGAGCGAGCGAGCGAAGTTCAGTCACAATGATTGGCAAGAGAAATCCGTTCAAAATTGAGGATCGCGACCGAGTAAAGATACCATGTTGTCTGTTCATTTTTTTCAAGTAACCATGTTGTCTGTTCATTCCTACCTAGAGATTCTCAGATCATTGGGTTTCGAGTCGCACAAGTCAATCGTCAAACAACAGTCTTCCCTACCCATTTTGCCAAACCACAATTTTTTTGCTGTTCTTTCCTACCTAGAGAGGGAATCTCAGATTATTCGATTTAAAATCGCACAAATCAATCGCCAGTCAATAGTCTTCCCTACCCGTTTTGCAAGTAACCACTTTTTCAGTTCAATCCTACCTAGAGGGATTCTCAGATTATTACGTTTTGTGTCGCTGTCGCACAAGAGTTACTGCCAATCAATAGTCTTCCCTACCCATTTCGCAAGTACCCACTTTTTCAGTTCATTCCTACCTAGAGGGATTCTCAGATCATTACGTTTTGTGTCGCACAAGAGTTATTGCCAGTCAAAGTCTTCCCTACCCATTTTCAAGTAACCAAGTTTCATTTACTTTTTAAAGTTCATTCTACCTAGAGGGAATCTCAGAATATTAGGTTTAAATCGCACAAGTCAATCGCAATTCAATAGTCATCCCTACCCATTTCGCAAGTAACCATTTTTCAGTTCATTCCTATCTAGAGGGAGTCTCAGATCATTGGGTTTCGAGTCGCACAAGAGTGATCGCAAGTTAACAGTCTTCCCTACCCATTTTGCCAGTAACCACGTTTTTGCTGTTCATTCCTACCTAGAGGGAATCTCGTTTAAAATCGCACAAGAGTTATTGCCAGTCAGAAGTCTTCCCTACCCATTTCGCAGGTACCCACTTTTTCAGTTCATTCCTACATAGAGGGATTCTCAGATCATTGAGTTTCGAGTCGCACAAGAGTGATCGCAAGTTAACAGTCTTCCCTACCCATTTTGACAGTAACCACGTTTTTGCTGTTCATTCCTACCTAGAGGGAATCTCAGAATATTAGGTTTAAAATCGCACAAGAGTTATTGCCAGTCAGAAGTCTTCCCTACCCATTTCGCAGGTACCCACTTTTTCAGTTCATTCCTACATAGAGGGATTCTCAGATCATTGAGTTTCGAGTCGCACAAGAGTGATCGCAAGTTAACAGTCTTCCCTACCCATTTTGACAGTAACCACGTTTTTGCTGTTCATTCCTACCTAGAGGGAATCTCAGAATATTAGGTTTAAAATCGCACAAGAGTTATTGCCAGTCAGAAGTCTTCCCTACCCATTTTTTAAGTAACCATAAACCTTGTTTTATTTTACCAGTTTTGTCCGAATTAAAGATATATATATATATATATATAGATTGTTTGAAGTGTGATATTAGATTGTGATTTACTAGTCTTTCCTACCCAGTTTAGACAACGCATTGTATTTATAAACGAATGAAGGTTTTGCAAGAGAACATAATTGTTACGGGATGTTTGCGAGCGTAGTCACAAGGACTTTTATGATTGTAAACAGTTCAGAATTGAGGATCGCAAGAAGATCATGTAACCGAGAGACCGTCATATTTTGTGAGTGGGCGAGCGAGCGAGCGCAGTCCGAGAAAAGATACTGTAACCGAGAGACCGTAATGTTTGAATGAGCGTGAACGAGCGTAGTCACAAGGACTAGTGGAGAAGCGAATAGTTTCTAATTGAGGATGAGGACCGAATAATAATGTAACTGAGAGACCGTAAATGTTGTGAGTGAGACAGCGAGAGCGCGTTTTCCGAGTAAAGACAGTGCTTACTGTAACCGAGATACCGTAATATTGTTTGAATGAGCGAGCGCAGTCACAAGGACTCGTGGGGATGGATGGAAAAGGTTTTGAATTGAGGACAGAGATCGTAATATTTTGTGTGCAAGCGAGCGAGAGCACGCAGCCCGAGTAAAGACATTGTATACTGTAACCGAGTACCGAAATACCGTAATATTGTTTTGAGTGAGCGCAGTCACAAGGACGCGTGGGGATGCAATAGTTTAGAATTGAGGACCGAGATCGTAATATTTTGTGAGTGAGCGAGCGAGTGCGCAAGTAAAGACATTGGTTACTGTAGCAGAGACACCGTACTATTGTTTGAATGAGCGAGCGCAGTCACAAGGACTCGTGGGGATGGATGCAAATAGTTTAGAATTGAGGACCGAGATCGTAATATTTTGTGTGTGAGCGAGCGAGTGCGCGAGTAAAGACATTGATTACCGTAGCCGAGACACCGTATTATTGTTTGAATGAACGAGCGTAGTGACAAGGACGAATGGGGATGCACCAGTTTAGAACAGAGGACCGAGATGGTATTATTTTGTGAGTGAGCGAGCGAGCGAAGTTCAGTCACAATGATTGGCAAGAGAAATCCGTTCAAAATTGAGGATCGCGACCGAGTAAAGATACCATTTTTTTCAAGTAACCATGTTGTCTGTTCATTCCTACCTAGAGATTCTCAGATCATTGGGTTTCGAGTCGCACAAGTCAATCGTCAAACAACAGTCTTCCCTACCCATTTTGCCAAACCACGTTTTTTGCTGTTCTTTCCTACCTAGAGAGGGAATCTCAGATTATTCGATTTAAAATCGCACAAATCAATCGCCAGTCAATAGTCTTCCCTACCCGTTTTGCAAGTAACCACAATTTTTTTCAGTTCAATCCTACCTAGAGGGATTCTCAGATTATTACGTTTTGTGTCGCTGTCGCACAAGAGTTACTGCCAATCAATAGTCTTCCCTACCCATTTCGCAAGTACCCACTTTTTCAGTTCATTCCTACCTAGAGGGATTCTCAGATCATTACGTTTTGTGTCGCACAAGAGTTATTGCCAGTCAAAGTCTTCCCTACCCATTTTCAAGTAACCAAGTTTCATTTACTTTTTTAAAGTTCATTCTACCTAGAGGGAATCTCAGAATATTAGGTTTAAAATCGCACAAGTCAATCGCAATTCAATAGTCATCCCTACCCATTTCGCAAGTAACCATTTTTCAGTTCATTCCTATCTAGAGGGAGTCTCAGATCATTGGGTTTCGAGTCGCACAAGAGTGATCGCAAGTTAACAGTCTTCCCTACCCATTTTGCCAGTAACCACGTTTTTGCTGTTCATTCCTACCTAGAGGGAATCTCAGAATATTAGGTTTAAAATCGCACAAGAGTTATTGCCAGTCAGAAGTCTTCCCTACCCATTTCGCAGGTACCCACTTTTTCAGTTCATTCCTACATAGAGGGATTCTCAGATCATTGAGTTTCGAGTCGCACAAGAGTGATCGCAAGTTAACAGTCTTCCCTACCCATTTTGACAGTAACCACGTTTTTGCTGTTCATTCCTACCTAGAGGGAATCTCAGAATATTAGGTTTAAAATCGCACAAGAGTTATTGCCAGTCAGAAGTCTTCCCTACCCATTTCGCAGGTACCCACTTTTTCAGTTCATTCCTACATAGAGGGATTCTCAGATCATTGAGTTTCGAGTCGCACAAGAGTGATCGCAAGTTAACAGTCTTCCCTACCCATTTTGACAGTAACCACGTTTTTGCTGTTCATTCCTACCTAGAGGGAATCTCAGAATATTAGGTTTAAAATCGCACAAGAGTTATTGCCAGTCAGAAGTCTTCCCTACCCATTTTTTAAGTAACCATAAACCTTGTTTTATTTTACCAGTTTTGTCCGAATTAAAGATATATATATATATATATATAGATTGTTTGAAGTGTGATATTAGATTGTGATTTACTAGTCTTTCCTACCCAGTTTAGACAACGCATTGTATTTATAAACGAATGAAGGTTTTGCAAGAGAACATAATTGTTACGGGATGTTTGCGAGCGTAGTCACAAGGACTTTTATGATTGTAAACAGTTCAGAATTGAGGATCGCAAGAAGATCATGTAACCGAGAGACCGTCATATTTTGTGAGTGGGCGAGCGAGCGAGCGCAGTCCGAGAAAAGATACTGTAACCGAGAGACCGTAATGTTTGAATGAGCGTGAACGAGCGTAGTCACAAGGACTAGTGGAGAAGCGAATAGTTTCTAATTGAGGATGAGGACCGAATAATAATGTAACTGAGAGACCGTAAATGTTGTGAGTGAGACAGCGAGAGCGCGTTTTCCGAGTAAAGACAGTGCTTACTGTAACCGAGATACCGTAATATTGTTTGAATGAGCGAGCGCAGTCACAAGGACTCGTGGGGATGGATGGAAAAGGTTTTGAATTGAGGACAGAGATCGTAATATTTTGTGTGCAAGCGAGCGAGAGCACGCAGCCCGAGTAAAGACATTGTATACTGTAACCGAGTACCGAAATACCGTAATATTGTTTTGAGTGAGCGCAGTCACAAGGACGCGTGGGGATGCAATAGTTTAGAATTGAGGACCGAGATCGTAATATTTTGTGAGTGAGCGAGCGAGTGCGCAAGTAAAGACATTGGTTACTGTAGCAGAGACACCGTACTATTGTTTGAATGAGCGAGCGCAGTCACAAGGACTCGTGGGGATGGATGCAAATAGTTTAGAATTGAGGACCGAGATCGTAATATTTTGTGTGTGAGCGAGCGAGTGCGCGAGTAAAGACATTGATTACCGTAGCCGAGACACCGTATTATTGTTTGAATGAACGAGCGTAGTGACAAGGACGAATGGGGATGCACCAGTTTAGAACAGAGGACCGAGATGGTATTATTTTGTGAGTGAGCGAGCGAGCGAAGTTCAGTCACAATGATTGGCAAGAGAAATCCGTTCAAAATTGAGGATCGCGACCGAGTAAAGATACCATTTTTTTCAAGTAACCATGTTGTCTGTTCATTCCTACCTAGAGATTCTCAGATCATTGGGTTTCGAGTCGCACAAGTCAATCGTCAAACAACAGTCTTCCCTACCCATTTTGCCAAACCACGTTTTTTGCTGTTCTTTCCTACCTAGAGAGGGAATCTCAGATTATTCGATTTAAAATCGCACAAATCAATCGCCAGTCAATAGTCTTCCCTACCCGTTTTGCAAGTAACCACAATTTTTTTCAGTTCAATCCTACCTAGAGGGATTCTCAGATTATTACGTTTTGTGTCGCTGTCGCACAAGAGTTACTGCCAATCAATAGTCTTCCCTACCCATTTCGCAAGTACCCACTTTTTCAGTTCATTCCTACCTAGAGGGATTCTCAGATCATTACGTTTTGTGTCGCACAAGAGTTATTGCCAGTCAAAGTCTTCCCTACCCATTTTCAAGTAACCAAGTTTCATTTACTTTTTTAAAGTTCATTCTACCTAGAGGGAATCTCAGAATATTAGGTTTAAAATCGCACAAGTCAATCGCAATTCAATAGTCATCCCTACCCATTTCGCAAGTAACCATTTTTCAGTTCATTCCTATCTAGAGGGAGTCTCAGATCATTGGGTTTCGAGTCGCACAAGAGTGATCGCAAGTTAACAGTCTTCCCTACCCATTTTGCCAGTAACCACGTTTTTGCTGTTCATTCCTACCTAGAGGGAATCTCAGAATATTAGGTTTAAAATCGCACAAGAGTTAT
Organism: Rhabditoides inermis; assembly: GCA_963966185.1. Classification (NCBI taxonomy): domain Eukaryota; kingdom Metazoa; phylum Nematoda; class Chromadorea; order Rhabditida; family Rhabditidae; genus Rhabditoides; species Rhabditoides inermis. The sequence goes on along the minus strand of CAWZYM010000511.1, from coordinate 22,575 downwards.
TGCCAGTCAGAAGTCTTCCCTACCCATTTCGCAGGTACCCACTTTTTCAGTTCATTCCTACATAGAGGGATTCTCAGATCATTGAGTTTCGAGTCGCACAAGAGTGATCGCAAGTTAACAGTCTTCCCTACCCATTTTGACAGTAACCACGTTTTTGCTGTTCATTCCTACCTAGAGGGAATCTCAGAATATTAGGTTTAAAATCGCACAAGAGTTATTGCCAGTCAGAAGTCTTCCCTACCCATTTTTTAAGTAACCATAAACCTTGTTTTATTTTACCAGTTTTGTCCGAATTAAAGATATATATATATATATATAGATTGTTTGAAGTGTGATATTAGATTGTGATTTACTAGTCTTTCCTACCCAGTTTAGACAACGCATTGTATTTATAAACGAATGAAGGTTTTGCAAGAGAACATAATTGTTACGGGATGTTTGCGAGCGTAGTCAGAAGGACTTTTATGATTGTAAACAGTTCAGAATTGAGGATCGCAAGAAGATCATGTAACCGAGAGACCGTCATATTTTGTGAGTGGGCGAGCGAGCGAGCGCAGTCCGAGAAAAGATACTGTAACCGAGAGACCGTAATGTTTGAATGAGCGTGAACGAGCGTAGTCACAAGGACTAGTGGAGAAGCGAATAGTTTCTAATTGAGGATGAGGACCGAATAATAATGTAACTGAGAGACCGTAAATGTTGTGAGTGAGACAGCGAGAGCGCGTTTTCCGAGTAAAGACAGTGCTTACTGTAACCGAGATACCGTAATATTGTTTGAATGAGCGAGCGCAGTCACAAGGACTCGTGGGGATGGATGGAAAAGGTTTTGAACTGAGGACAGAGATCGTAATATTTTGTGTGCAAGCGAGCGAGAGCACGCAGCCCGAGTAAAGACATTGTATACTGTAACCGAGTACCGAAATACCGTAATATTGTTTTGAGTGAGCGCAGTCACAAGGACGCGTGGGGATGCAATAGTTTAGAATTGAGGACCGAGATCGTAATATTTTGTGAGTGAGCGAGCGAGTGCGCAAGTAAAGACATTGGTTACTGTAGCAGAGACACCGTACTATTGTTTGAATGAGCGAGCGCAGTCACAAGGACTCGTGGGGATGGATGCAAATAGTTTAGAATTGAGGACCGAGATCGTAATATTTTGTGTGTGAGCGAGCGAGTGCGCGAGTAAAGACATTGATTACCGTAGCCGAGACACCGTATTATTGTTTGAATGAACGAGCGTAGTGACAAGGACGAATGGGGATGCACCAGTTTAGAACAGAGGACCGAGATGGTATTATTTCGAGAGTGAGCGAGCGAAGTTTAGTCACAATGATTGGCAAGAGAAATCCGTTCAAAATTGAGGATCGCGACCGAGTAAAGATACCATTTTTTTCAAGTAACCATGTTGTCTGTTCATTCCTACCTAGAGATTCTCAGATCATTGGGTTTCGAGTCGCACAAATCAATCGTCAAACAACAGTCTTCCCTACCCATTTTGCCAAACCACGTTTTTTGCTGTTCTTTCCTACCTAGAGAGGGAATCTCAGATTATTCGATTTAAAATCGCACTAATCAATCGCCAGTCAATAGTCTTCCCTACCCATTTTCAAGTAACCAAGTTTCATTTACTTTTTTAAAGTTCATTCCTACCTAGAGGGAATCTCAGAATATTAGGTTTAAAATCGCACAAATCAATCGCCAGTCAATAGTCTTCCCTACCCATTTTCAAGTAACCAAGTTTTATTTACTTTTTTAAAGTTCATTCCTACCTAGAGGGAATCTCAGAATATTAGGTTTAAAATCGCACAAGTCAATAGTCATCCCTACCCATTTCGCAAGTAACCATTTTTCAGTTCATTCCTACCTAGAGGGATTCTCAGATCATTGAGTTTCGAGTCGCACAAGAGTGATCGCAAGTTAACAGTCTTCCCTACTCATTTTGCCAGTAACCACGTTTTTGCTGTTCATTCCTACCTAGAGGGAATCTCAGAATATTAGGTTTAAAATCGCACAAGAGTTATTGCCAGTCAGAAGTCTTCCCTACCCATTTTTCAAGTAACCATAAACCTTGTTTTATTTTACCAGTTTTGTCCGAATTAAAGATATATATATATATATATATATATATATATATATATATATAGATTGTTTGAAGTGTGATATTAGATTGTGATTTACTAGTCTTTCCTACCCAGTTTAGACAACGCATTGTATTTATAAACGAATGAAGGTTTTGCAAGAGAACATAATTGTTACGGGATGTTTGCGAGCGTAGTCACAAGGACTTTTATGATTGTAAACAGTTCAGAATTGAGGATCGCAAGAAGATCATGTAACCGAGAGACCGTCATATTTTGTGAGTGGGCGAGCGAGCGAGCGCAGTCCGAGAAAAGATACTGTAACCGAGAGACCGTAATGTTTGAATGAGCGTGAACGAGCGTAGTCACAAGGACTAGTGGAGAAGCGAATAGTTTCTAATTGAGGATGAGGACCGAATAATAATGTAACTGAGAGACCGTAAATGTTGTGAGTGAGACAGCGAGAGCGCGTTTTCCGAGTAAAGACAGTGCTTACTGTAACCGAGATACCGTAATATTGTTTGAATGAGCGAGCGCAGTCACAAGGACTCGTGGGGATGGATGGAAAAGGTTTTGAATTGAGGACAGAGATCGTAATATTTTGTGTGCAAGCGAGCGAGAGCACGCAGCCCGAGTAAAGACATTGTATACTGTAACCGAGTACCGAAATACCGTAATATTGTTTTGAGTGAGCGCAGTCACAAGGACGCGTGGGGATGCAATAGTTTAGAATTGAGGACCGAGATCGTAATATTTTGTGAGTGAGCGAGCGAGTGCGCAAGTAAAGACATTGGTTACTGTAGCAGAGACACCGTACTATTGTTTGAATGAGCGAGCGCAGTCACAAGGACTCGTGGGGATGGATGCAAATAGTTTAGAATTGAGGACCGAGATCGTAATATTTTGTGTGTGAGCGAGCGAGTGCGCGAGTAAAGACATTGATTACCGTAGCCGAGACACCGTATTATTGTTTGAATGAACGAGCGTAGTGACAAGGACGAATGGGGATGCACCAGTTTAGAACAGAGGACCGAGAGGGTATTATTTTGAGAGTGAGCGAGCGAAGTTTAGTCACAATGATTGGCAAGAGAAATCCGTTCAAAATTGAGGATCGCGACCGAGTAAAGATACCATTTTTTTCAAGTAACCATGTTGTCTGTTCATTCCTACCTAGAGATTCTCAGATCATTGGGTTTCGAGTCGCACAAATCAATCGTCAAACAACAGTCTTCCCTACCCATTTTGCCAAACCACGTTTTTTGCTGTTCTTTCCTACCTAGAGAGGGAATCTCAGATTATTCGATTTAAAATCGCACAAATCAATCGCCAGTCAATAGTCTTCCCTACCCATTTTCAAGTAACCAAGTTTCATTTACTTTTTTAAAGTTCATTCCTACCTAGAGGGAATCTCAGAATATTAGGTTTAAAATCGCACAAATCAATCGCCAGTCAATAGTCTTCCCTACCCATTTTCAAGTAACCAAGTTTTATTTACTTTTTTAAAGTTCATTCCTACCTAGAGGGAATCTCAGAATATTAGGTTTAAAATCGCACAAGTCAATAGTCATCCCTACCCATTTCGCAAGTAACCATTTTTCAGTTCATTCCTACCTAGAGGGATTCTCAGATCATTGAGTTTCGAGTCGCACAAGAGTGATCGCAAGTTAACAGTCTTCCCTACTCATTTTGCCAGTAACCACGTTTTTGCTGTTCATTCCTACCTAGAGGGAATCTCAGAATATTAGGTTTAAAATCGCACAAGAGTTATTGCCAGTCAGAAGTCTTCCCTACCCATTTTTCAAGTAACCATAAACCTTGTTTTATTTTACCAGTTTTGTCCGAATTAAAGATATATATATATATATATATATATATATATATATATATATATATAGATTGTTTGAAGTGTGATATTAGATTGTGATTTACTAGTCTTTCCTACCCAGTTTAGACAACGCATTGTATTTATAAACGAATGAAGGTTTTGCAAGAGAACATAATTGTTACGGGATGTTTGCGAGCGTAGTCACAAGGACTTTTATGATTGTAAACAGTTCAGAATTGAGGATCGCAAGAAGATCATGTAACCGAGAGACCGTCATATTTTGTGAGTGGGCGAGCGAGCGAGCGCAGTCCGAGAAAAGATACTGTAACCGAGAGACCGTAATGTTTGAATGAGCGTGAACGAGCGTAGTCACAAGGACTAGTGGAGAAGCGAATAGTTTCTAATTGAGGATGAGGACCGAATAATAATGTAACTGAGAGACCGTAAATGTTGTGAGTGAGACAGCGAGAGCGCGTTTTCCGAGTAAAGACAGTGCTTACTGTAACCGAGATACCGTAATATTGTTTGAATGAGCGAGCGCAGTCACAAGGACTCGTGGGGATGGATGGAAAAGGTTTTGAATTGAGGACAGAGATCGTAATATTTTGTGTGCAAGCGAGCGAGAGCACGCAGCCCGAGTAAAGACATTGTATACTGTAACCGAGTACCGAAATACCGTAATATTGTTTTGAGTGAGCGCAGTCACAAGGACGCGTGGGGATGCAATAGTTTAGAATTGAGGACCGAGATCGTAATATTTTGTGAGTGAGCGAGCGAGTGCGCAAGTAAAGACATTGGTTACTGTAGCAGAGACACCGTACTATTGTTTGAATGAGCGAGCGCAGTCACAAGGACTCGTGGGGATGGATGCAAATAGTTTAGAATTGAGGACCGAGATCGTAATATTTTGTGTGTGAGCGAGCGAGTGCGCGAGTAAAGACATTGATTACCGTAGCCGAGACACCGTATTATTGTTTGAATGAACGAGCGTAGTGACAAGGACGAATGGGGATGCACCAGTTTAGAACAGAGGACCGAGATGGTATTATTTTGAGAGTGAGCGAGCGAAGTTTAGTCACAATGATTGGCAAGAGAAATCCGTTCAAAATTGAGGATCGCGACCGAGTAAAGATACCATTTTTTTCAAGTAACCATGTTGTCTGTTCATTCCTACCTAGAGATTCTCAGATCATTGGGTTTCGAGTCGCACAAATCAATCGTCAAACAACAGTCTTCCCTACCCATTTTGCCAAACCACGTTTTTTGCTGTTCTTTCCTACCTAGAGAGGGAATCTCAGATTATTCGATTTAAAATCGCACAAATCAATCGCCAGTCAATAGTCTTCCCTACCCATTTTCAAGTAACCAAGTTTCATTTACTTTTTTAAAGTTCATTCCTACCTAGAGGGAATCTCAGAATATTAGGTTTAAAATCGCACAAATCAATCGCCAGTCAATAGTCTTCCCTACCCATTTTCAAGTAACCAAGTTTTATTTACTTTTTTAAAGTTCATTCCTACCTAGAGGGAATCTCAGAATATTAGGTTTAAAATCGCACAAGTCAATAGTCATCCCTACCCATTTCGCAAGTAACCATTTTTCAGTTCATTCCTACCTAGAGGGATTCTCAGATCATTGAGTTTCGAGTCGCACAAGAGTGATCGCAAGTTAACAGTCTTCCCTACTCATTTTGCCAGTAACCACGTTTTTGCTGTTCATTCCTACCTAGAGGGAATCTCAGAATATTAGGTTTAAAATCGCACAAGAGTTATTGCCAGTCAGAAGTCTTCCCTACCCATTTTTCAAGTAACCATAAACCTTGTTTTATTTTACCAGTTTTGTCCGAATTAAAGATATATATATATATATATATATATATATATAGATTGTTTGAAGTGTGATATTAGATTGTGATTTACTAGTCTTTCCTACCCAGTTTAGACAACGCATTGTATTTATAAACGAATGAAGGTTTTGCAAGAGAACATAATTGTTACGGGATGTTTGCGAGCGTAGTCAGAAGGACTTTTATGATTGTAAACAGTTCAGAATTGAGGATCGCAAGAAGATCATGTAACCGAGAGACCGTCATATTTTGTGAGTGGGCGAGCGAGCGAGCGCAGTCCGAGAAAAGATACTGTAACCGAGAGACCGTAATGTTTGAATGAGCGTGAACGAGCGTAGTCACAAGGACTAGTGGAGAAGCGAATAGTTTCTAATTGAGGATGAGGACCGAATAATAATGTAACTGAGAGACCGTAAATGTTGTGAGTGAGACAGCGAGAGCGCGTTTTCCGAGTAAAGACAGTGCTTACTGTAACCGAGATACCGTAATATTGTTTGAATGAGCGAGCGCAGTCACAAGGACTCGTGGGGATGGATGGAAAAGGTTTTGAATTGAGGACAGAGATCGTAATATTTTGTGTGCAAGCGAGCGAGAGCACGCAGCCCGAGTAAAGACATTGTATACTGTAACCGAGTACCGAAATACCGTAATATTGTTTTGAGTGAGCGCAGTCACAAGGACGCGTGGGGATGCAATAGTTTAGAATTGAGGACCGAGATCGTAATATTTTGTGAGTGAGCGAGCGAGTGCGCAAGTAAAGACATTGGTTACTGTAGCAGAGACACCGTACTATTGTTTGAATGAGCGAGCGCAGTCACAAGGACTCGTGGGGATGGATGCAAATAGTTTAGAATTGAGGACCGAGATCGTAATATTTTGTGTGTGAGCGAGCGAGTGCGCGAGTAAAGACATTGATTACCGTAGCCGAGACACCGTATTATTGTTTGAATGAACGAGCGTAGTGACAAGGACGAATGGGGATGCACCAGTTTAGAACAGAGGACCGAGATGGTATTATTTTGAGAGTGAGCGAGCGAAGTTTAGTCACAATGATTGGCAAGAGAAATCCGTTCAAAATTGAGGATCGCGACCGAGTAAAGATACCATTTTTTTTCAAGTAACCATGTTGTCTGTTCATTCCTACCTAGAGATTCTCAGATCATTGGGTTTCGAGTCGCACAAATCAATCGTCAAACAACAGTCTTCCCTACCCATTTTGCCAAACCACGTTTTTTGCTGTTCTTTCCTACCTAGAGAGGGAATCTCAGATTATTCGATTTAAAATCGCACAAATCAATCGCCAGTCAATAGTCTTCCCTACCCGTTTTGCAAGTAACCACAATTTTTTCAGTTCAATCCTACCTAGAGGGATTCTCAGATTATTACGTTTTGTGTCGCTGTCGCACAAGAGTTACTGCCAATCAATAGTCTTCCCTACCCATTTCGCAAGTACCCACTTTTTCAGTTCATTCCTACCTAGAGGGATTCTCAGATCATTACGTTTTGTGTCGCACAAGAGTTATTGCCAGTCAAAGTCTTCCCTACCCATTTTCAAGTAACCAAGTTTCATTTACTTTTTTAAAGTTCATTCTACCTAGAGGGAATCTCAGAATATTAGGTTTAAAATCGCACAAGTCAATCGCAATTCAATAGTCATCCCTACCCATTTCGCAAGTAACCATTTTTCAGTTCATTCCTATCTAGAGGGAGTCTCAGATCATTGGGTTTCGAGTCGCACAAGAGTGATCGCAAGTTAACAGTCTTCCCTACCCATTTTGCCAGTAACCACGTTTTTGCTGTTCATTCCTACCTAGAGGGAATCTCAGAATATTAGGTTTAAAATCGCACAAGAGTTATTGCCAGTCAGAAGTCTTCCCTACCCATTTCGCAGGTACCCACTTTTTCAGTTCATTCCTACATAGAGGGATTCTCAGATCATTGAGTTTCGAGTCGCACAAGAGTGATCGCAAGTTAACAGTCTTCCCTACCCATTTTGACAGTAACCACGTTTTTGCTGTTCATTCCTACCTAGAGGGAATCTCAGAATATTAGGTTTAAAATCGCACAAGAGTTATTGCCAGTCAGAAGTCTTCCCTACCCATTTTTTTAAGTAACCATAAACCTTGTTTTATTTTACCAGTTTTGTCCGAATTAAAGATATATATATATATAGATTGTTTGAAGTGTGATATTAGATTGTGATTTACTAGTCTTTCCTACCCAGTTTAGACAACGCATTGTATTTATAAACGAATGAAGGTTTTGCAAGAGAACATAATTGTTACGGGATGTTTGCGAGCGTAGTCACAAGGACTTTTATGATTGTAAACAGTTCAGAATTGAGGATCGCAAGAAGATCATGTAACCGAGAGACCGTCATATTTTGTGAGTGGGCGAGCGAGCGAGCGCAGTCCGAGAAAAGATACTGTAACCGAGAGACCGTAATGTTTGAATGAGCGTGAACGAGCGTAGTCACAAGGACTAGTGGAGAAGCGAATAGTTTCTAATTGAGGATGAGGACCGAATAATAATGTAACTGAGAGACCGTAAATGTTGTGAGTGAGACAGCGAGAGCGCGTTTTCCGAGTAAAGACAGTGCTTACTGTAACCGAGATACCGTAATATTGTTTGAATGAGCGAGCGCAGTCACAAGGACTCGTGGGGATGGATGGAAAAGGTTTTGAATTGAGGACAGAGATCGTAATATTTTGTGTGCAAGCGAGCGAGAGCACGCAGCCCGAGTAAAGACATTGTATACTGTAACCGAGTACCGAAATACCGTAATATTGTTTTGAGTGAGCGCAGTCACAAGGACGCGTGGGGATGCAATAGTTTAGAATTGAGGACCGAGATCGTAATATTTTGTGAGTGAGCGAGCGAGTGCGCAAGTAAAGACATTGGTTACTGTAGCAGAGACACCGTACTATTGTTTGAATGAGCGAGCGCAGTCACAAGGACTCGTGGGGATGGATGCAAATAGTTTAGAATTGAGGACCGAGATCGTAATATTTTGTGTGTGAGCGAGCGAGTGCGCGAGTAAAGACATTGATTACCGTAGCCGAGACACCGTATTATTGTTTGAATGAACGAGCGTAGTGACAAGGACGAATGGGGATGCACCAGTTTAGAACAGAGGACCGAGATGGTATTATTTTGAGAGTGAGCGAGCGAAGTTTAGTCACAATGATTGGCAAGAGAAATCCGTTCAAAATTGAGGATCGCGACCGAGTAAAGATACCATTTTTTTCAAGTAACCATGTTGTCTGTTCATTCCTACCTAGAGATTCTCAGATCATTGGGTTTCGAGTCGCACAAATCAATCGTCAAACAACAGTCTTCCCTACCCATTTTGCCAAACCACGTTTTTTGCTGTTCTTTCCTACCTAGAGAGGGAATCTCAGATTATTCGATTTAAAATCGCACAAATCAATCGCCAGTCAATAGTCTTCCCTACCCGTTTTGCAAGTAACCACAATTTTTTCAGTTCAATCCTACCTAGAGGGATTCTCAGATTATTACGTTTTGTGTCGCTGTCGCACAAGAGTTACTGCCAATCAATAGTCTTCCCTACCCATTTCGCAAGTACCCACTTTTTCAGTTCATTCCTACCTAGAGGGATTCTCAGATCATTACGTTTTGTGTCGCACAAGAGTTATTGCCAGTCAAAGTCTTCCCTACCCATTTTCAAGTAACCAAGTTTCATTTACTTTTTTTAAAGTTCATTCTACCTAGAGGGAATCTCAGAATATTAGGTTTAAAATCGCACAAGTCAATCGCAATTCAATAGTCATCCCTACCCATTTCGCAAGTAACCATTTTTCAGTTCATTCCTATCTAGAGGGAGTCTCAGATCATTGGGTTTCGAGTCGCACAAGAGTGATCGCAAGTTAACAGTCTTCCCTACCCATTTTGCCAGTAACCACGTTTTTGCTGTTCATTCCTACCTAGAGGGAATCTCAGAATATTAGGTTTAAAATCGCACAAGAGTTATTGCCAGTCAGAAGTCTTCCCTACCCATTTCGCAGGTACCCACTTTTTCAGTTCATTCCTACATAGAGGGATTCTCAGATCATTGAGTTTCGAGTCGCACAAGAGTGATCGCAAGTTAACAGTCTTCCCTACCCATTTTGACAGTAACCACGTTTTTGCTGTTCATTCCTACCTAGAGGGAATCTCAGAATATTAGGTTTAAAATCGCACAAGAGTTATTGCCAGTCAGAAGTCTTCCCTACCCATTTTTTTAAGTAACCATAAACCTTGTTTTATTTTACCAGTTTTGTCCGAATTAAAGATATATATATATATATAGATTGTTTGAAGTGTGATATTAGATTGTGATTTACTAGTCTTTCCTACCCAGTTTAGACAACGCATTGTATTTATAAACGAATGAAGGTTTTGCAAGAGAACATAATTGTTACGGGATGTTTGCGAGCGTAGTCACAAGGACTTTTATGATTGTAAACAGTTCAGAATTGAGGATCGCAAGAAGATCATGTAACCGAGAGACCGTCATATTTTGTGAGTGGGCGAGCGAGCGAGCGCAGTCCGAGAAAAGATACTGTAACCGAGAGACCGTAATGTTTGAATGAGCGTGAACGAGCGTAGTCACAAGGACTAGTGGAGAAGCGAATAGTTTCTAATTGAGGATGAGGACCGAATAATAATGTAACTGAGAGACCGTAAATGTTGTGAGTGAGACAGCGAGAGCGCGTTTTCCGAGTAAAGACAGTGCTTACTGTAACCGAGATACCGTAATATTGTTTGAATGAGCGAGCGCAGTCACAAGGACTCGTGGGGATGGATGGAAAAGGTTTTGAATTGAGGACAGAGATCGTAATATTTTGTGTGCAAGCGAGCGAGAGCACGCAGCCCGAGTAAAGACATTGTATACTGTAACCGAGTACCGAAATACCGTAATATTGTTTTGAGTGAGCGCAGTCACAAGGACGCGTGGGGATGCAATAGTTTAGAATTGAGGACCGAGATCGTAATATTTTGTGAGTGAGCGAGCGAGTGCGCAAGTAAAGACATTGGTTACTGTAGCAGAGACACCGTACTATTGTTTGAATGAGCGAGCGCAGTCACAAGGACTCGTGGGGATGGATGCAAATAGTTTAGAATTGAGGACCGAGATCGTAATATTTTGTGTGTGAGCGAGCGAGTGCGCGAGTAAAGACATTGATTACCGTAGCCGAGACACCGTATTATTGTTTGAATGAACGAGCGTAGTGACAAGGACGAATGGGGATGCACCAGTTTAGAACAGAGGACCGAGATGGTATTATTTTGAGAGTGAGCGAGCGAAGTTTAGTCACAATGATTGGCAAGAGAAATCCGTTCAAAATTGAGGATCGCGACCGAGTAAAGATACCATTTTTTTCAAGTAACCATGTTGTCTGTTCATTCCTACCTAGAGATTCTCAGATCATTGGGTTTCGAGTCGCACAAATCAATCGTCAAACAACAGTCTTCCCTACCCATTTTGCCAAATCACGTTTTTTGCTGTTCTTTCCTACCTAGAGAGGGAATCTCAGATTATTCGATTTAAAATCGCACAAATCAATCGCCAGTCAATAGTCTTCCCTACCCATTTTCAAGTAACCAAGTTTCATTTACTTTTTTAAAGTTCATTCCTACCTAGAGGGAATCTCAGAATATTAGGTTTAAAATCGCACAAATCAATCGCCAGTCAATAGTCTTCCCTACCCATTTTCAAGTAACCAAGTTTTATTTACTTTTTTAAAGTTCATTCCTACCTAGAGGGAATCTCAGAATATTAGGTTTAAAATCGCACAAGTCAATAGTCATCCCTACCCATTTCGCAAGTAACCATTTTTCAGTTCATTCCTACCTAGAGGGATTCTCAGATCATTGAGTTTCGAGTCGCACAAGAGTGATCGCAAGTTAACAGTCTTCCCTACTCATTTTGCCAGTAACCACGTTTTTGCTGTTCATTCCTACCTAGAGGGAATCTCAGAATATTAGGTTTAAAATCGCACAAGAGTTATTGCCAGTCAGAAGTCTTCCCTACCCATTTTTCAAGTAACCATAAACCTTGTTTTATTTTACCAGTTTTGTCCGAATTAAAGATATATATATATATATATATATATATATATATATATATATATAGATTGTTTGAAGTGTGATATTAGATTGTGATTTACTAGTCTTTCCTACCCAGTTTAGACAACGCATTGTATTTATAAACGAATGAAGGTTTTGCAAGAGAACATAATTGTTACGGGATGTTTGCGAGCGTAGTCACAAGGACTTTTATGATTGTAAACAGTTCAGAATTGAGGATCGCAAGAAGATCATGTAACCGAGAGACCGTCATATTTTGTGAGTGGGCGAGCGAGCGAGCGCAGTCCGAGAAAAGATACTGTAACCGAGAGACCGTAATGTTTGAATGAGCGTGAACGAGCGTAGTCACAAGGACTAGTGGAGAAGCGAATAGTTTCTAATTGAGGATGAGGACCGAATAATAATGTAACTGAGAGACCGTAAATGTTGTGAGTGAGACAGCGAGAGCGCGTTTCCGAGTAAAGACAGTGCTTACTGTAACCGAGATACCGTAATATTGTTTGAATGAGCGAGCGCAGTCACAAGGACTCGTGGGGATGGATGGAAAAGGTTTTGAATTGAGGACAGAGATCGTAATATTTTGTGTGCAAGCGAGCGAGAGCACGCAGCCCGAGTAAAGACATTGTATACTGTAACCGAGTACCGAAATACCGTAATATTGTTTTGAGTGAGCGCACAACAGTCTTCCCTACCCCCTTTTCGCAAGTAATCAGCAGCCTTGTTATATTTTACCAATTCTGTTCCATTTGTGAATATTTTTATAGATAGTTTGAATTTTGATATTAGTTTATGATCCGTTAGTATTTCCTACTCATTTAATGAAGCGACCGTGATCGACAATGACGAAGACACACCAATAGTGATAGAATTAGAATTTTTATGAAAACATAACGACAATGAAAACACTGTTTGTTGGATGTGAAAATAAAAGTTATGAAAAAGTTATATTTGGAATATGAACTTATATAGGAAATTTGAAAACTGCGAGTGCATCAGAATTAGGCACTACATAAATTTATGCAGTCATGTAATTACAGTGAAGTATGAAAAGACTGAGACCGTACAATGCACTAATATTCGTATAACCTTGATATTTGATTTAAGATATGAATAGGTTTGAAAAAGTGAATTTTGTACAGTGGTGCGTATAAGATTCAGTTCAATGTTTCGTATTATGAGAATCTTCATTTGATTGCTTTGATGTTATTTTTCTTTAGAAGAAAACAGCGTCGAAAATCGACTGAAACAATGATATGTGTTAATGAGGAAAAAACCTGATCCAATCCGTACCGTACCTGAGAGAGCCAACAAGAAGAAACGCAGAAACCTCCTTATTCACTCCATAACAAACAAAACCGATTATGTAACAACCATATTTTTATCTCTTTTTTTAGTTGAGGTTGTCTTTGAACCTTTGCAATGAAATATTACTGAGAATAACTCAGTTACAATAAATGAATAAGCCATTAGAACCGGTCCGCATTACGTAATTGTACCACACAATAGCAACTAGTATAGTGCACCGCATAGAATGAATGAATACCTAGAATCTGAATGAATGTCGGGTTACCCGCATACTAGCATGAAATTTGATATTTGAATATGACACTATGGCAAGTATTGCAATTGATGATGAATATAGTAATATAGTGAGTTTAAATATAGGCACTGAACACACACGAGCCCTCGATGAGGTCTTGTCTCTCCGCCGCAATGCTTGGTTACTGTAGACACGCCCACTTGGGGGTACGGTATGCAGTGGGACTTGTGACCGGACGCGAATGAGAGCGACTCCGACCGAGAGACTAGCCTAATCCCAGTGTAAGAGTGGGCCGCGGCGGCGTGTGTACGGTAGCTAGTGACTCAACACAACACTTCCCCGATGCCTGAAAGCTGAGGTGTTGCGTATCGCCCCGAGTGGCTGCAATTACATACGCCCATACCGAATACCTGCATCACCTTTAGCGAGAGAGCCAAGCGGCATTCCCTGTAGACACACTGAGACACCTCCTATCCAACCGAGAGCGAGCGCGACGCTCCGTAGTCAACCTTATCACGCATAGAGACCCCGCGAGAGAAAGCGTCTCCCGCCGCTTAGAGCACTTAACACGCATCGAGTGGACACGGCTGGCTGGGGCGACAGCCACGGATGGTAGGAAGACACCGCGCGCACACGCTGAGAGAGAGTAGTAGAATGGAAACAACCCACCCAGTGTCGAGAAGAGAACAACGCTAGCGAGAACACAACGAGAAACGGCAGGTCGGGGCGGGCGAGGCGATGAGGAATGATGGCTGCGGCGGCCGGTCTGCTATCGCGGCGCGTGTGGGCGGGGCCAGCGAGAGACTATGCTAATGCGAGAGCGCGCGGGTGGTGAGAGGGAGAGACAGCGTGGGGCGCGGAGAGGCGGCAGACGGGGAGAGTATCGATTGGTTTTGGCGGGGGTACGGTAGGCCGAGTGGGTGGGAGGGGGAGAGAAGGGCAGGCGTGTGACGAAAGAGGTCGCCTAGAAACGGGCTGAATGGGGGAGAGGGATCTAGAACATTCGGGGTGAGGGAAGATAATAGGGTTCAAGTGACGTGGATTGATTTCGAAATACGTATTTTGAAAATTGGTGAACCTCGAACATTCCGTGTGAGAAATAAAAATAGCGATCGAGTCACGTGAATGCATTTCGAAACGAATTTCGAAAGCGAAATTAGTTGTGATGCAACGGAATATTTCTTCATTCCTATTGCGAAAACTTGATAAGATAGGAGAGATGACTGTCACTGTACAGGATTCTTGCAAACGTCCGACACCTGAAAAGGAATGTTTTTCTCTCGCTAGTTTCGATCGATGCGAGTTGTTGACGGTGAGGGGCGAGTCTGTGTCTTCTCCAGCCTCTCCTCTTTCCATCCACTCTTTCGCCCGCTTTGTGTGTCGCATTCAACAAACATTGGACAGAATAGGGATCATGTGATTTTCGGCCGGCTGGGCAAATAATAATTGGAATCGGCGTGGCGTTCAGCGGATCGATGTCGACATGATAAGAGTCCAATGACATCATTGGATTGCGAAAGAGCGACTGTACTACTACTTGTAGTGAATCATCAATTGTTCGCTTGAGTGATCTCACTGATACATCCATCTCACACTGCTCACACATCGAGGGACCTGAAAACGTGGAATTCATAAAAATCTAATAAGCGGAATGTGTCGAGCCTATTTCAACATGATTACGATTTTTACTCACATTCTTCTCAGAACATGATTACGATTTTTACTCACATTCTTCTCAGAACGGACCTACGATATATATGTGGGCAGTGAGAGACGGGAAAAAACTGCTGATAACATACCGGTTTCCCTGGGAACGTGTTTTCGTGTGACTAATAAAATCTTCATGTATCCCACACTATATATATATATATATATATATATATATATATATATATATATATATATATATATATATATAACTGTCATTTCTTTTGTCGTTTTAAAGGAGAGGAGTGCGGAGTGGTGAAATGAAATGATCACTGTTGTCACACGTCAAAAAATGACGATACAAAGTTTCCGTACTTCGTGGCGGGACCAATTTCGAAAACAAATTCCCATTGGAAACTCGTGTCAAATGGTGCCAAGTTTGTACCTCAACACGAAAAACTGACGAATTGCCTGATTTTCAAGGTGCTATTTCGTTTTATATCACATTTATATTAATTGGTAGAGTTTTTATTTTGGTTTCAATTTGATCGCCATATCGATACTAACTATGTCGACTTCATGTTATTATTCCGCACACCTCTCCTTTAAAAAAATTACTCAAAAAATGAGCGCTTCATGAAATATCAAAGAAGCGTTGCGGTAGCATCGTGGGTGGTCTTATTCACTACGATTCCAAATTCCAAACACCGCATAGTTCTGTACCACAATAATGCATGGGTGAAACATGAAAATCTACAGATCAGCTGTTTTATTCACAATTTCTTCAATTTTTGACTCGATAAAAACATTTTAAATTGATGTATTTGCTTTCAGATGAACGGTTCAAACCTGAAAGTGAAATCTGAGCCGGTGGACGAGTCGGAGCCGCCGCCAGAAGCGAGCAATGCGGGTGGGGAAGAAGCGATGCGAGTGAAAGTGGAGGAGCCCGAGTGCGAGCCGTCTTCCTCCTCTTCCTCCGCCGGAGACGATCTGCGCGCACTCGGTCTGCAGGGAGTGACGGCCTTCTCCGCCGACCAAGTCGAACACAATGTGGGTGTCTTGCAGTCATCGCTTTTGCTTTCTCTATGATATGTTCATTATAAACATTACTCATCGATCATCGCCGTCTCTGCTGCAGCTCGTGCACTCGCTCGGTCTCGCCGATTCGTGTGAGGATGGCTCGCGGTTCGACCGACTCATGGCGACTGGAGGACAGCAGGCGGAAGCTGCGTCGGCAGCCAAGCAGGAGCGGCCAGCATGGGAGGAGGTGAGTCGTTTCTTATGAAAGATCGGCGTTGAGAAATCTAACACAATCGCAGGAGAGCGATGCAGAGGATGGCGAGGCGGTCTTTTCCTCCGACGAGTTCGTCCCGTCCGACGGAGAAGACGTGGAGGAGGGATTCGTGCGTGGGTCTGTCGATGCTATAGGTACGTTCGATGTTCCTTTTCCTGATTTAATTCTTCCGTTTTTAGACTATGCCGTCCCCGGTCCGTCCAAGCCGAAGAAGGTGAAGCGCAAGCGCGTCTCCGTCTCCTCCGCCAAGGCGCACCGCGACGACTCCAACGACGCCGACTTCGAGGCTAGGATACGGTTTGTATCCTACAGTATACTTTATGTTACCGTATCCATTCAGCGAGTACCGTACCCGCCGCGCACAGGCGGTGTGCGAAGGACAGATCGAGGAGGGGACGCGAGTGGTCAAGGACGATCTAGTCGTTGCCAGCGAGGTGTGGACGAAACTGTTCAGGTGAGAATCTGAAGTAACGATCAGTCTCTTCGATACGCGTGTTCAAACAGCGTGTTTCGAAAACGTTTCGAAGTACCTGTACGCCTGTTTCTAAGAGACCTTTATTCAATGTCTGGTGTTAATGGTTAATGCTCAATCCCTTCATTTTCAGATACCAGAAGACGGGTGTGCGCTGGCTTGCCGAACTCGACACGCAGTGCGTCGGCGGTGAGTAGTGAGGGTTCACCATTGTGGTGCAGTGTGCAGCGTGTATAGTGTCTCATGCAGGCATTCTGGCGGACGAGATGGGTCTGGGCAAGACGGTGCAGACACTCGCCTTCCTGCGAGCACTCGACGACAGCCAAAGGGAGAACAACCACTTGGCGTGAGTGATACTGATAATGTTTTTATTCGAACGCATCTATGGTAACAAGGTTACAAGGTAAAAATAAAATCAAAGGGGCCGGCTACTCGAATGATGAGTTGCAAGTGAGTTGCTGGTGAGTTGCAAGTGCGCGGAATTCAGTCTACTCTCTCCTTTCGACGGCTGTATGTTTGAAGAAAAGACTGCGAGGAGTGACTGTCTCACACCTTTGCATTGTTCCTCACAAGAAGCACAACCGAGCAAACTAGTTAGCCCGGCTACAGTAGCACACTTCAGGTGGCGAGGTCTCGGCCCCGTGCTGCTCGTGTGTCCGGCGACGCTGCTCCACCAGTGGGTGAGTGGCTCTCTCTCTCTCTCTATCTCTATCTCTCTGTGCCTGTCTCTCTTTCTCTTCCCTCTCTCTTTCTCTCCCTCTCTCTCTCACTCACTCTCTTTCCCTCTCTCCCTCTCTTACTTCTCTTTCGCTCCCTTCTCCCTCTGACCTGTTGTACTCGTACTGATGTCGTGTACAATCTTGAGTTATGTATACTCCCTATTTACGCGTTCCCCATTTACGTATCGCTCGCAGGTGTCGGAGTGTCACACGTGGCTTCCCCTCTCTTATCCCCTCTTCCTGCTGTACTGGTGTCATGTCTACTCACGTCCACTCTGTCCAATCTGTCCAATCTGTCCACTCTTTTACTTACTCATCCATGCTTCTCCCCATCACAGGTGTCGGAGTGTCACACGTGGCTTCCTCTCGCGCGCGTTGCCGTCCTGCACGCATCGGGCAGCTGGCGCGGCTCCAAGAGACGCCTCGTCGAGAAATGGGCACTGCCCAGGAGGTACGTTTGGCTCCTTGTTCTTCTTTATTTGTGAACTACCCTCTCTTCCTGTTTTTTTTCTCAATTACTCATTGTTTATTCAAGTTTTCTCATTGTTCGCCTGAATCCGACGCACAATGTCAACATGATGGGTACACATAATCCTAGTGGTGCATTGGGAGAATCAAGAGACAAAAAAGGACATGACGAAATTATTGTCTTGTAGCGGCGGCTCCGTCCTGATCACCTCGTATTCGACGTTCACGAAGGAGCGGCAGCACCTGGCCGGATTCGGATGGCACTACGTCATCCTCGACGAGGGACACAAGATCCGCAACCCCGAGGCGCAGGTATACGGTACTAGGCCTTCTTACCGTATCCCTATGATGTGCAGGCTACGATGGCGCTGAAGGAGCTGCGCACCCCGCATCGACTCATCCTCTCCGGATCGCCCATGCAGAACGCGCTCAAGGAGCTGTGGTGAGTGACGGATATCGATTGATTTATTGATTTTCGATTGATGGATTGAGTGCAGGTCGCTGATCGACTTTGTCTACCCTGGCCGGCTCGGGTCGCTCAAGTCGTTCAGCGACAAGTTCGCGGTTCCGATCACACAGGGTGGATACGCCAATGCCAATGAGGTGAATGGATGCGAAAATTAGATGAGTGAAGCAAATAGCAAATCAGTTTTTTTTTCTCTCACTGGTGAGACTCTCGAATCCTCATGATAAATCAACGGTTTGAAGAAAAAAACAAGGTTTCACTGGACGCGGTGTTTTACTCTTCGGTCATACTAAACCCTAGTCCAAAGTTGTGCAATGGCTTGTTGCATTCACATGTAGAATTAAATTATGTATTTCGCATTACAGATTCAAACAGCCACGGCGTACAAGTGCGCGCTCGTATTGAGGTCAGTGATATTGGTTATTGATTGATTAACGCATTATCGATTGATCCAGGGACGCGATCAACCCGTTTATCCTGCGCCGGCTCAAGAAAGACGTGCAGGAAAGCGTGAATCTGCCGGGGAAGAACGAGCAGGTAGGAGTGGGATGGATGGATGGAAGTAGTTGGGATTTATGTTTCACGAAATAGTGATGAATTGGTTGTATATGGACTGAGTAATATTTCGACCATCTTTTTGTCATATCTCTATAAACTTACTGTTCAGAGTTCAGAGATTTATTCGGAATCGTTATAGCTGTGCATGACATTGCAATCACAACAATGTGAATGAAAAATAGGAAAATATGAATGTACTTAAACATACTGTATGATGTGCAGGTGTTGTTCTGTGAGATCACCCCGCATCAGCGGCACGTCTACAAAGAGTATCTCGCGTCGAGGGAGTGCGGTCAGTCTCTCTCTCCCTCTCTCTCCCTCTCTCTCTCTCGCTCCCTCTCTCTTTATCTATCCCCTATCTCTCTTCTCTCTCTCTTTCCCCCTCTTCCTCCCTCTCTCTCTCTCTCTCTCTCTCTCTCTCTCTCTCTCTCTCTCTCGAACAAGACCCTCTACAGGCAGTATCCTCTCCGGTCGCCTGGATGCCTTTGTCGGTCTCATCTCCCTCCGCAAGATCTGCAACCATCCCGACCTCGTAACGGGCGGACCGAATAGGAGCGGTGAGTGTTTATTTCGTGAAAAGTATGATGATTTAAAAACCACACCGTTTGTTTTTCAACTCCGTGGTTGTATACTTGATATTTAAATCAATTCAATGGATCTGTTCAGGAGACTACAACCTGATCGAGCGACCGGAGATGGAGTTCGGATGGCCGAGCCGCAGTGGCAAGATGATGGTGGGCAAGAGGGTACTGTAGTCGGGGAATCTTGTGATTCATCTCGTAATACGAATGTTCAATCAGGTTGTGCGCAGTCTGCTGCACCTGTGGAAGAAGGCAGGGCACAAGGTGGGTGAGAGAAGGAGAGAGAGAGAGAGAGAGTGAGTGAGAGAGAGAGAAGTATCGATTCAGGTGCTTCTGTTCTCGCAGAGCCGGCAGATGCTCAACATCCTCGAGACGATGATGATAGCGGAGAGGTGGGCAAATCTATTCTGTTCACATGCATGTTGTTTACTGAAAAGTCTGTATCGTTTGATACGTGTACATATCCGGGTCCAGTTATTCCTTTGCTTTCATGCCAATTAGTATCTGAAAACATGAAAATGCGATTCTGGATAAATATTTGATTTGATTTGATCTGTATCGTTCAGTTACTCCTATTTGCGCATGGATGGTGCGACGGCGATCGGATCGAGACAGAGATTGGTGCAGCAGTTCAATGAGGTGGGAGCTTTTTCTGTCTCTCTCTCTCTCTCTCTCTCTCACTCTCTCCCTCTACTGTCCCTCTCCAGGACTCTTCCATCTTCGTCTTCCTCCTCACCACTCGCGTCGGCGGACTGGGCGTCAATCTCACCGGAGCGAATAAGGTGAGTGAGAATTACCATTTGTTGTGCGTACACTCCAAACTTTCGTACACAACGATATGGCAGGTGCTGATCTTCGACCCCGACTGGAACCCGTCGACAGACGCGCAGGCGAGAGAACGCGCGTGGAGGATCGGCCAGCAGAGAGAGGTGGGCGGAGTCTGATTGGGCGGGGCTAGATGGTGCTTATGCAGGTGACCATCTACCGTCTGCTGTGTTCGGGTACGATCGAGGAGAAGATCTACCACCGACAGGTGTTCAAGCAGTTCCTCGCCAATCGAGTGTTGAAGGATCCCAAGCAGAAACAGTTCTTCAAGGTGAGAATGTTCTGGTTTTCAAGATACAAATCCGCATTGAATGTTTCACGAATTTGTGTTGCTTTCGTGTAATTTTTATAGTTCTCCAATTCCTGTGAATCAAAACGATTTTGATATAACTATACAAAAACAAATCACCGGTTCAGTGTTCAGATATGGTTCACGGATTGATTTTGTCCCAGATTGGTATTGGTTGCATAATTTCAAGGCTGTAGTAATGAAACCAAGTTCTTTTAGACGAACGATCTACATGAGTTGTTCACTCTCGCAGAACCGTCGATAGGATCAGGTAGGGCGAGAGAGGGAATATGGGAGGCAGGCCCGCTTTCCGTCTGAAATAGTCAAAAGATCACACAACAAACTCGAAACAATGAATTCGTTGTGCGAGCTAGAGAGAGCTCGAAATTACCTAATATGATCAACTTATTCAAATTGTCTCTCGAACACCGGGAAAGAGGAAAACATAGTTGAATTCCGACAAGTTCGGGTCATAATCTCTACAGGAATCGCTTCAAGCGAAAATATTTCACGGATTCTTTCCACGACAAAAGCACAATTGATATCACATTTATTCATTCGAGCCAGTGAAGAAACGCAATTTAAAATCCAGTTTGCATGAGTTGATAATCTTGTTTGTAAGCTGTAACGTTTAAATGCTAGTAGTCTTCTTCACACATCTCCTCTTCAGTCCTCTCTCTTCTTCTTGCTCTTCTTTTTGTGAGCTCCAACAGGCACCAGACGGCTCTAAGAATCGATCAATATCAATCGATAATACAAGAGGTAAAACCTTGATGCTTGGTTTCTTGGTGACGACAGTCTGTGCCTTCTTCTTTTCCTTCCTCTTCTCCTTCTCAGGTCTCTTGGACATGGTAGAAGTGCCCGACTCCTGAATGATGACGTCATTCTGATGACGTCAGTTAGATGTGACGTACCGCCTGCATCATGGGTGCGGGGGCGGGAGCGATGGGGACGTGGACGGGGGCAGAAGGGACGGCGGGAGAGGGAGGGGCTGGCAGAAGAAGGTCGACCACGTTGTCCCTAGCATCCACCACGTCTCCACAATCCGAACCCACCGAGTCGGTCTGAGAAAGAAAATGGAATGAGAGAGAGGGGGGAGGGACCACCCACGTCGCTCTGGACGGCACTGTTGTCCGGGTCTCCATCCTGACTCGGTTCCATCTTGGTAGGAGGAGGAGGAAGTGGTCCGTCTTCCTGTCCAGCCGAAGCGACGTCGTCGCTGTCCTGACGTCATCTGCTCACACACGTCTACTCTCTATTCACACCTTGAATCGCAATCCAGTGGCTGATTCGAGAAGACGCGTCACTTCTGCCATCGTCTTTCGACTCGCTGGGTCCTGCGTCCAGCAGTCGGACTGAGAGGAATGGAAGGACTTTCTCTCTCTCTCTCTCTCTCTCTCTCTCTCTCCCCTCTCCCCTCTCCCCTCTCCGCTCTCTCTCTACCTTGACGATGTCTGCAATCTTGGCGCACTCCCCAGTCTGGATCTCCATTCGATATCCCTTGACCAGCTTCTCTTTCACTTCCGTGTTTCTCATATTTGGATAGGGCTCGATGCCGTTGTTGTAGATCTCCCACACTACAAAGAGGGAGGTTAAGAGAAAGAGAGAGAGAGAGAGAGAGAGAGGGGTGAAGACATTGTACCTACCGAGCACTCCGAAGCTCCACACATCACTCTTCTTGGTGTATGTGAGTGTGGTCATCGTCTCTGGGGCGAGCCACTTGATTGGCACCCTGCGAACAGCCTTCAGAGTGTACGACTCGCCCTCACGAGACAGTCCAAAGTCACTGATCTTGCACTGCAACCACACATCGTAGACTCCGCCTATCTTCTAAGTCCCGCTCACCATCCCGTTCTGATAGAGGCAGTTGCGAGAAG